>ML803704.1:72740-97339 GCA_009831015.1 Picea engelmannii
GTGTTGAAGGATCTGGAACAGTTCAAGTAGAAAATGGTCATTTCAATGATGTATTATGTGTTCCAAGTCTTTCTTGTAACTTTCTATCAGTATATCAAATCACTCATTCAGGTGAAGGTAAAACCGTAGAGTTTTCACCTCACAAAGTTGTAATCAAGGATCTAAAAGATCCTCAGCATGTTCTTGCAACTGGAATTGTTGATGATATTACCAGGTTGTACAAGTTTGACAACTTTGGGTCATCATCTTTTTCATCAGTTTTTGTTTCTCATAGCGATGACTTGAGCAAACTTTGGCATGAGTGGTTTGGTCATCTAAACTATCGCTCATTGCAACAATTATGTAATCAACAGATGGTGACTAGTAGTCCTCTTGTTTCATGTAGAGATGGTGTTTGTGCTGGTTGTGTTCTCGACAAACATCATCAAGACAATTTTGAAAAAAGTGCCTCTTGGCACGCCTCGGGTCCTTTGCAGCTTGTTCACAATGATTTGTGTGGTCCACTTTATTCTCCTTCTTTTTCTGGGTGCAAGTATTTCTTAACTTTCATTGATGAATTTTCCAGGCGTACTTGAGTTTACTTCTTAAAACTTAAGAGTGAAGTTTTTGACAAGTTTTTGGCCTACAAGGCCCTTGTAGAAAAGCAATCTGGACATCAAATTCAAAGGTTAAGAATAGATAATGGAGGCGAATATGTAAACAATAATTTTACAAGTTACTGCACTACACAGGGAATCCAAATGCAACACACTGTTCCATATACACCACAACAAAATGGTGTTGCTGAGAGAAAGAACCGCAAATTAAAAAAAATGGCTAATTGTATGTTCCAATCTAAGGGATTAAGTCTAAAGTATTGGGCGAAAGTCATCAACTGTGCAAATTACATAGTAAATCGCACTCCCACAAAGGCTCTTAAAAATATAACACCGGAAGAAGCTTGGACTAAAATTAAACCAGATGTTAGTCACTTCCATGTATTTGGCAGTATAGCATGGACTCACATTCCTGATGAGAAAAGGAAAGCATTCCAACCTAAAAGTGAGAAGTGTATATTTGTTGGTTATTTTGAAGATGTCAAAGGTTATAGACTTCTTCAAACACATTGTAATGAAATTATTATTAGAAGAGATGTTAAATTTGATGAAAATCTCTTGGCCTGTGAGCCTAATTCGACGTTTGTGCCTTCTTTAGCCTGCGAGCCTAATTCGACAGTTGTGCCTTCTTTGGCCTGCGAGCCATCTTGGGAGTTTGTGCCTTCTTCTGTTCTGGTTTCTTCTTCAGATGATGATAGTGAGGATGAAAATCCACCTCCACTTTCTCACCTTCCTCCAGATGAGTCCTTTGAACCTGAAACAACACCAGCTCCACTGCTTCCTAGATGGGTTCATTCAACACAAGAAGCAGTTGGTGATCTTGTCAGTGATCCTTTAGATCAAAGTCAGACACGTTCACAGTTCCATCGAGCCTCTTTTCTTTTGGCTCAAGTTTCAAAAACTCATGATCTAGAGACATTTGCAGAAGCTTCAGGTCATCCAAATTGGGATACAACAATGAATGAAGAGTATCGTTCTTTAATGGAAAACGATACTTGGGATCTTGTACCTCTTCCAAAAGGAAGAAAACTTGTCATATGTAAATGGGTCTACAGAACTAAGTATGCAATGGATAGAAGTGTTGAAAGACACAAGGCTCGATTAGTTGCCAAAGGATTTTCCCAAGTTGAAGGAATTGACTATAATGAAACCTTTTCCCCTGTAGCCAAAATGAATTCCATCCACCTTGTTCTTGCCCTTGCTACCTCACATAAATGGGAGGTCCATCAGATGGAAGTTAAATCAGCCTTCTTGCACGGATATTTTCAAGAATAAATCTACATGGAACAACCTCCTAGCTATGTCCAGAATGACTCTAGCCTTGTTTGTCGCCTTAAGAAATATCTTTATGGTCTCAAGCAAGCTCCCCAATCTTGGTATGCCAAAATGGACAACTTTCTTATTGTCACTGGATTCTCTAGATGCCATTCTGATCCTAATGTCTATACCAAGAAAGTAGGAAGCCATCTCATAATCCTTGTCCTTTATGTTGATGACCTTATCCTTCCTGGTAGTGACTCAAAACTTTTAAACCATGTGAAAACCATCCTTAAGAAGAAATTTGAAATGACAGACTTAGGTTTTTTGCACTATTTCCTTGGCCTCCAAGTTTTGAAAACCAATGAGGGAATTTTTCTTTCCGAGTCTAAGTATGCTTGTGACCTTCTTCATCACTTTCACATGGAAGACTGTAAACCAACCGCTTCTCCCTTCCAATCTGGAGTCAAGCTTACTGCCACCTATACTTCTCCCAAAGTTGATGCCACCATGTAACATCAGTTAGTTGGTAGACTCTTATACTTGACTCATACACATCCTGATATTTCCTTTGATGTTGGTATTGTTGCTCGGTATATGAAAACACCCCATGAAAGCCATTGGAAAGTAGCTAAAAGGATACTTCGCTATGTATGTGGTACAGTTTAGTTCGAGATACATTACAGTTCAGGGGGGACTCCTTTATTGGTTGGTTTCACTGATTCAGATTGGGTCGGCAACCCTGATGATCAGAAGTCTACTACATGTTATGTTTTCATCCTTGGTTCATGTAATATACCAGATATAAAAAGTATGCAGAACATAAATAAAATTCTAGAAATGGTAGAATAATAGTAATATAACTAGCATAATCTCCACAATAACACATAAATGATATAAGAACAACAACAGAAATAACACTTTGATTCAGAGAGCAATGTTCACAGGCCTCTTCGAGGGGGAAACCTCCAGTCGAGCAACACTCTATTAAAATAATCTCCAAGCTGGGGTTCTCATACCCTCGACTCCTATTTATACTAAAAAGAAGCATCTAGAGGAAGATCCTTCTAGAAGAGGAAGCTTCTATTAGGTCTTCTTACATCCACCTTATTCTATTTTATTGAAAGGCCTTATTAATATTGACCTTTATTACATCTGAATATATTGTTATACCTATGTGCGGGTTAGGACCCTAACATGTCCTCCCCCTTAAAAACAACCTTGTCCTCAAGGCTTGAGATGAGGAAATTGTTGCAGAATGGTAGTTGGTTCCCAAGTGGCATTTGTTGGGGTTGTATCTTTCCACTGTATTAGCACTTCCTTGATGGTTCTTTGATGTAGGCGACGCTCACGCTGGTCTAACACTGCTTCTGGATGTAGCCAAATGGATCCTTCTTCAGCTAACTCTAGAGGGTTGGTTTGAATTTGGCACTTAGCTCCAATCACCTTCTTTAAGCATGAAACATGAAAAACAGGATGTATCTTCGAATGGCTGGGAAAAGCTAACTAATAGGCTACTTGTCCCAGGCGCTTGAGAATGGTATAAAGACCATAAAATTTGGGTGCTAGCTTCTGACAATGGGTGGCCTTGAGGGAAGTTTGCTTGTAAGGTTGCAGTCGAAGAAACACCTGATCCCCTTCTACAAATTGACGTTCAGAGCGACCTTGATCTTCTTTTTTCTTCATGCGATTCTATTCCATGACCAAATTCTCTTTGAGGGTATGGAGAATAGACTCTCGAGTTGTAAGTGTTAGGTCAACCACCTGGACCTTCGAGGCACCTGGTAAGTATGAGATAACCGAAGGTGGCTTATGTCCATATACCACTTCAAAAGGAGTCATGTGTGTAGTTGTATGGTATGAAGTGTTATACCACCATTCATCTAGGGGTAACCATTGAGCCCACTGATTTTTCTTTTCCGAGGCAAAACACCTCAAATATGTTTCCAAACACTTGTTGACAACTTCCGTTTGACCATCAGTCTGGGGATGATAAGTTGTACTGAGATGCAATTCGGTGCCTTGTATCTTGAATAGTTTTTGCCAAAGATTGCTTGTGAAAGTTAGGTCGTGATCAGAAACATTAGAGTGTGGCATGCCATGAAGTTTGAAGACCTGATCCATGAATATTTGAGCCACCATGGATGTTGTAAACGGGTGTTGAAGGGCGCAGAAATGAGCATACTTGGAAAGGTGATCAACAACCACCATGATGACGGATTTATTTCTTGATTTGGGTAAGTCGGTAATAAAATCCATAGAGATATCCTTCCAAATAGTAGGTGGAATCAGGAGCGGTTGTAGTGTGCCCAGAGATTTGACTATTTCTCCCTTGTTGTGTTGACACACATCACATTTAGCTACAAAATTATGAATGTCCTGTTTCATACCATCCCAAAAAAATGAACGTTTGACCCTGTCATAGGTTTTGGTGAACCCAGAGTGCCCTACTGTGGGTGCAGCATGAAGCTCATAAAGTACCGTGGATTTAATCTTTGATTGTTTACTTAAATACAAACGACCTTTGTATTGAATCTCATCATGGAGCCAAGAGTGCCCTGGGGAAGCTGGATCATTGGACTGCAATTCGTGGATCAACTATGAACTTTTGGGATCTTGTAGCCATTCCTGGCAAACGACTTGGAGCCAATCTAGTACAATGAATGAAAGAGCTAAAAGGGATCCTTCATCTTCATATTTTCGAGACAGTGCATCCGCAACCACATTATCTTTTCCTTTCTTGTAAATGATCTCATAATCATATCCAAAGATTTTAGTCACCCATTTTTGTTGTTCTGGGGAGGAGATGCGTTATTCCAGAAAATACTTGAGGCTTTGATGGTCTGTCTTAATTTGGAAATGTTGCCCCAATAGATAAGGGTTCCACAGATCAACGACATCCAGAATAGCCAACATTTCCTTTTCATAGATGGATTTGCCCAGATTTCTTTCAGATAGTTTCTTGCTGGTAAAGGGCAAAGGTCAACCCTCTTGCAAAAGGACAACACCAATTCCTTTCCCTGAGGCATCACATTCCAACACAAAGGTATTTGTCAAATCGGGAAGGGCGAGGACTAGAGTGGTGCACATGGCCATCTTCAAGGTTTGAAAATCTTGAGCAGTGGCTAGAGTCCAAGTGAAAGAGTTCTTTTTTAGAAGAGCAGTGAGAGGTGTTGCAATCTTCCCATAATTCTTAACAAACTTGCGATAATACCCTGTTAATCCCAGAAATCCACACAAGCTCTTAAGAGTCTTTGGGTGAGGCCAGTCTTGAATAGCTTCAATCTTTTTAGGATCCACCCTGATGCCATATTTGCCAACCAGATGACCCAAGTATTCTACTTCTGAGGCGCCAAAAGCACATTTAGATTGTTTCAAGAAAAGTTGGTGCTGAGAGAGTAGATGGAGAACTCGATCCACATGAGCAATATGGTATGTCCAGGTTTTTCTATAGATGAGGATATCATCAAATAAAACTAAGACAAAATGGCGGAGAAAAGGATGGAAGACATGATTCATGAGGCTTTGGAAGGTGGAGGCGACATTACACAAGCCAAAGGGCATGACCAAAAACTCATAGTGGCCTTCATGAGTTCTAAAGGCAGTCTTGGGAATGTCTTCCTCTTTCATACATATTTGGTGGTAGCCCAAACAAAGATCAAGTTTAGTGAAGAATTGGTCACCACTCAATTCATCCAGGAGGTCATCAATGACAAGAATGGGGAATTTGTCGTTGATGGTAAGTTTGTTGAGGGAACGGAAGTCAGGACACATTTTCCAAGAACCTTCTTTCTTCAGGACCATGACCACAGGAGAAGAGTAGGGGCTCGTACTAGGGAGGATAACACCTGCATTAAGGAGTTCCTGGACCATTTTCTCAATTTCATTTTTTTGGGAAAAGGGGTGACGATACGAATGGATATTGGGAGGAAGGCTTCCGAGTACAAGGGGAATGGAATGATCATGAAAACCATGGAAAGGAGGGAGTCCTTGGGGAGTGGAAAAGGCTAATTGATGTTTAGAAAGGATGCTTTGGAGGTCTTGCAGGACCGAGGGTGTCTCTGTTTCTTGTATGGCATGGAGTTGGGCGATAACACCAGAATGACCTTTTTTGAGTAGCTTTTCCATGTGATGGGAACTAATGATCTCTGGTGAACCAGCGGTGATGCCTTGGAACTTATATTGGTGGCCCTCCTGGTTGAATTGCATGGTTAAGTCTTTAAAATCCATGAGAATGGGACCCAAATTCTTTAGCTAGTCTGCACCCAACACTATGTCACAACCTCCCATGTCGATATCAAACATATGGGTTTTAGGTGGTAGTCACCAATTTGGAGACGCACATTTTCACAACGCCCTCCACATTTCATGGAACCACCATTGGCGATCATGATTTGAAAATTATTGACGGCATGGATGTAGCAATGAGTTTCTTGGGCAATGCGACGATGAATATAATTATGGGTGCTGCCACTATCAACCAGAATGATGACCTTCTGATGGTTGATGTAACCAATTAGCTTGAGGGTTTGGGGAGTGGAGAAGCTAGTGAGAGCATTGAGGGAAATGACCGGTTCTACTTTAGGAAGGTCTGAGGGAGGGGTTATGTCAGTGGATTCAGGTGACTCAGACATAAAGGGAGTTTCTACATCCTCTTCCGAGATATCCTTGGAGATGGCCATAAAAATATTTTTTTCTTTACACTTGTGGCCCGGGAAATATTTTTCATCACAGTTATAACAAAGGCCTTTGAGTTGGCGTTCATCCATTTCATCCCAGGTCAATTTTTGGATCTTTAGTGGAGCGGAGGGAGTAGTGGGAGTTACTGGTTTAGGGCGAGGGATAACAGAGGTTTTTCGGTTTTGAGAAGATACAACCTGTTGTGCTTCTTTATCTATGTTAGTAGCCTGCACCCAACTCTGAGGCTGAGCCATGAGGACATGGGCCTGAATCTCATCCTTGAGGCCACTAATAAAACACTCTCAGAAAAATGCATCAGACATGCCCTCTGTCTGAAAATCTAGGCGCTCAAAGGAAGCTATAAAGTCTTCCACTGTTCCTGATTGTTTCAACTTTGTCAAACGACCCAAATGGTTGGTGTCAGTGTCAAAGCGTTCATAAAGCTTTTCCACAAAGTGTGTCCAAGCAATATACCCTTGACGAGAAGTTTTTCTCCATTGCCACCATTGCCAACGTTCTTGATATAGATGGAGAACACCATACCGGAGTTTGGCCAAATCATCGATAATGTCGTATAAAGAGAAATAATGTTCCATTTGGGTTACCCAACCAGTGGGGTCTGAGCCATCAAAGTTGGTCACATGCACCCGCGGAAAGCATAGGTCACGTTGAAAGTGATGGTGTTGAAAGTTATGGGAATGAGAGGAATGTTCACCTTCAGTCTTTAGAGGTGCGTCAGAGGAAGGGTCATCTATAGGGATATGAAGCTTGGTGCAGAGTGACGAAAAGAAAGATTCAAGTTGGGTGGTGAGTTCTTGCTTGATTTCCTCCATTGAGGACTGTATGGTTATATTGATGGCGACAACATTGGCACTAAGGTGTTTCACTTCTTGTTGGGTCTCAGTGAGACTAGATTGCAAGGTATTGAAGCGAGCTTCCAAGTCTTGGCTACGGGTATGGGCCATGAGGACAAGGGAACTGAAAAGGGGTGGGTGGGGTTAAATTTTTTTCCAAAAAATGATATGTATGAAAGTGATAAGGGCGAAGAGATGAAGCTAATGTGATAGGTCTCAAATAATGGTGAAAAAATTTCCAGACTTTTTTTTTTACACCTGCGGAGTTATACTCCGGTCTGAAGTATATTGCAGTGATGAGATGCCCAAATGCTTAACCAAGAAGAAATGTGTAGTGATTTGGCAACCCAAACACAGTCGCATGGCAATAGAGCTTGTTTGTTTAAATTTGTTTATGTTTCTGTCCCTAAGGGTTAGGTATTCAAGGGTTCTACAGATAAGGGTTTGCCCTGTGCTATAGCTCTCTGATATACGTGCGGGGTCCAACAGTAGTACTCGGCCCAATATCTCAGGGAAATAACTAAGGAAGATAGACCGTACCCTTATCCGTACTACCCGACTACCCAGGTACTAGAGAGTATCTTCCCGAGTGTTGTTCTCGGTGACACTATAGAAGCTAGGTGACCGATCGATTTATCTAAAGAGGGCTTCAGGAAATCTAGGTCGATCCGTACACAGGTGTTGTCCGATGCGCTACCACTCAAAGGGGTACCAACAGGGGTTACAAGGGTGGCCAACAGATGTGTGCTTAAGAACCACTTGTATTTCTTGCATGTATGAATCCCTCAACCGTAGGTTTATGCACGTAACGACAGATCTTTGTGGCTTAAAGATGCCAGAATACGTCTCTACCCTGAAAAAAAATTACCCACAATTTCTGCCAAGGAAAGTGCTCTGATACCACTTGTAATATACCAGATATAAAAAGTATGCAGAACATAAATAAAATGATAGAAATGGTAGAATAACAATAATATAACCAACATAATCTCCACAATAGCACATAAATGATATAAGAACAACAACATAAATAACACTTTGATTCATAGAGCAATGTTCACTATCCTCTTCGAGGGGGCAACCTCTAGTCGAGCAGCGCTTTATTACAATAATCTCCAAGTTAGGGTTCTCATACCCTCGACTCCTATTTATACTAAAAAGACGCATCTAGAGTAAGATCCTTCTAGAAGCGGAAGCTTCTATTAGGTCTTCTTACATCCTCCTTATTCTATTTTATTGAAAGGCCTTGTTAATATTTACCTTTATTACATCCGAATATATTGTTCTACTTATGTGTGGGTTAGGACCCTATCAGTTCAGGACCTTTCACTTGGGCATATAAGAAACAACAGGCTATTGCACTTTCTTCAGCATAAGCAGAGTACCGAGCAGCAGTAAATGCAAGTCAGGAAGCCTTGTGGCTTCGACAGATCCTTTCAGAGTTTGGATTCCAGTAGCAACATCATGTTATCGGACTAATCAGTAGGTGCGGGCACTAACAGATCTCCCTAGATCCAACTGGATCTAGAACAAAACAGGACAAGATATGACTCTTCCTCTAAGTTTTGACCATTGAATTAAATAGTAGGAAGGAACAAGTAACATACCTTTGTATCGTTTCCTAGGGTCTCTGTTGCTCCCGCTTTGCTCTGGTGCTCTCATGAGGTCAAGACCAATACAACACAAACCAACCAAAGTGAAGATAGCAAAATATATTCAACTGTCAACTTATGTGTATGATCAAGGAATTACACAATAAAGTGAGAATAGCTTTATGGGAAAGGGACATGCCACACTATCATATTAATTGAAAGTAAAAGATTACAACCTAATTGCCTTGATGTCACAAGCTTCCTTTTGATGGCTCTTGGCTCCAACACACACACTTGCTCAATCCTTGCATGAAGAAGATCAAATCCTCTTGATAGACTTTGCTAGAGTCTCCAAGCTCTTGTTCGAGCTAAGTCCTTCACACAATTATTTCACCAATTCTCCAATGAATCTTGCTTAACCTTTTCCATGAGAATTCCATCAATATATAAGAGAGAATGAGATGTTTACTTAGATAAGAATGATCCCACAATATCAGGGAATCCAGTACAAGGATAACCATTCGAATGCCAACCCATTCTTCTAGAAGATTCCATTCTAGAACCATCGAGAATTCATCTTTTTCCATGCTTTAGAGAAGGTTCACACCCTAGCTATGTTGCATAGTGCGAGAAGTTCACACCCTAGCTTAAGGCAGCCTGCGAGAATGGGTCATTCTTGCACCCTGGTATATTGGCAGCCTGCGAACTCTCTTCAAAAGTATGTTTTCTAGGAAGAGATGAATGTCAACTTTATTAGGAGAAAGTTCTAATGAGGAGCCTGAGTACACCATCATCAATACATCATCATGATGACCAAAATCATGGGTAACAGAATGCTCCCCAAAGTATGAGGCCGGAACCAGTGAAAGCCGAAAGACTTTGTAAGCTGCATGTGTGTGTCGAAAACCAGGAGCACACCTAATCGGAAACCTGCGAACAACCAAGCATCTACAGAATATCATATATATCAATTATGAGGTAGGCATTCCCATACTCAGATCATAGACGGATGACATTATAGACATAGGTCATGGCCACCAATCATACACTGTGGATCCATGCCATCAAAATATAGCATAGCCACCAGGAATACACTGTGGATCTATGCGAGAAGATTCAAATTAAGACGACATAGCCACGAGACATATAAAGTGGATCTATGTGTCGGAAATTATACATATTCCATCGCAACCTAGACAAAGAGATGATATCCAGGGTCTTCAATCTCGTTGCCCAAAAGTATGAATCTGACCATGTGATTACATGTGTTGAAGTTGAACATGGCATAAACCACTTGATTACTAGTAATTGATGAAACCGTTAACAAGTGCGAGGGAAATCACCATTGATGTCAATGACTCCCAAGGTACACTAGTACAATCCCTCGAATGTGAATGAATGAGTTGAAGTCGAACATCCGACGGAATCTTTCGATCAGAGGTCAATGATGTAAACCCACTGTCGAAAGCGAGGAAACCTGCCATTGATGCATGCAAGTTCCAAGGTACCAAAGAATTTCAAAGTCTTGTTTCCAGATAATGAGCTGAAGTTGATGGAACAAAACTCGTCACAAGAGGGCCTTGATGTATCCCCCGTCAATGACACAAAATGAGTAACAGATTTTGAAGGTGAAACAGAGTATGATGCAAGTTGGACTAGACACAGGGAAGGCCGACACGGAGAGAATGGACAACTGCAGATGGCCGACTCAATAGAGGTTTCAGATGAACTTCTCTTGAACATATGAACGACATGACCAATGATTTGGCAGCATTGGCTCAAAGATGACACAGGGAATGACCTTGTAGAAAATTGAATGAGAGACAAATGGATTTCCCAAACCGACTTCAAATAATGAATAGGGGGTGTCATGTTCAAGAGCGACATTTACTGCCAATTAATACGAAGATGAAAACATATCCCTTTCCCAAATTTTCCCCCACCATCTCTGGCGAGTACCTCGTTATTTTTATGCAAGCTTGAGGAGGATAACATATGCTTATTGATATAAGCTTATCCTTCGGATAATTCCTTAGGAGTATGTTTAACGAACCCTAAGAAGGAGTGGTTTGGTCCCATTATGGGTCTGTCGATGTTTGTTTAATGAGTCCAAAGATAGAAAACTCGAAGGTTTTTCATGATTATAGAGTTTGGAAAAACACATAAAAGAGAACTCTCTCAGTTCCTTTTTCGTAAAGTAGTCTAATGAGACCGAAAAAGAGATAAATTATCGCTCACCGGACGCTTTCTTCAAATACTTTATCGAGTGTGAAAATAGCAAGGTTGCTCGGCTATCTTTTCATGTTTAGAGAGTCTGAAAAGAGATTAAAGAGGACTCCAGGGGGGGTCCTTTTTCGTATAACCTTGTTGAGCCCAAAAAAGTGATAAAAGTATGCTCTATCACGTTCTCATGTATTTTCGAACATGAGAACGGACAAAGACCAAGCTCGAGGTTTTATACAAAAACCATAAAAAACAATCAAAACATGCGATGAAAAAAGAAAAATTATGTCTGCATCCCTGTATATGAACATCGAAGTCATTACGCCTGCAAAAGTTACACTCAAAAGGACATTAGGGTTTAGGATTTAATCAATAAATAATTATAAAAAATTCAAATAATATGGTAAAAGTAAATATAAAGAAATAAAAACTCTTTTTACCATATCATTTTCACTTTTCCACTATTTGAGCCCAAAAACCCCTCTTTTACCCTCGAAATGCGACATCAGATTGCGGGAGTTACGAGCATCCATTCGACGAGCCGTCAGCAACAGTGAGGTAGGCTCTTTGTCCTCTACTCTTTCATGGTTTTATTTTTCATTTTCATTGGTAAAAAACTCATTTTTGAGTTGGTTTTGTGAGCCCTACTTGCGCTCAACCATTCTCGCAGGTGGGCTACACGGGACCCGCGAGAATGGGTCATTCTCGCAGGTGAGCCCACAACAGCCTGTGAGGTTCTCGCACTGTACCTAAAGGGAACCTGCGAGAACTGAAAAGCACAAAAGTTTTTTAAAAAATTACTCAATGAAAGAGAACCAATTTATGAATAGAGTTGCTAATCCTCTTTTTGTGCTTCTTATGCAGGTAATTGACCATCAAAATGGTTCTTGAATGGCGCGAAAGGGAGCACGAAGAAGATAATACCATTTCCGGAAATCATCCACCTACTATTGTCACTTTGAGAAACTGTGGTCTTCTGAAGTACTTTCGTATCCCGGGCATGAGGGCCCAAATCAGGTTATTAGAGTACCTTGTGCATATGTGGGATCCTGATCAACAGGTATTCCATGTAGGGGTCCACAGACTGTCCTTAGATATTGAGGACATTTACCTCTTGACTGGACTGTCACGACGTGGGTACCATGTGAGCCTGACTGGTAGCAGAGGTGGTGGGCTGCCCATGAGTGAATACTGCAGGTTACACTGTGTTCCCGAGGCAGAGAGGAAGAAAGGGAAAGTAGCTATTTGGGGAGTTCGGGATTTGACCCTCCGCACTTTTTATTCACCATTTCACGTATGGTTGGGAGCTTCGCTCCTCACATGGTGCTCCAGAGTTACTTTCAGTATGCTATAGAGTGTACTGAACCTCGGGTTTTTAACTGGGCAGATGTTGTGCTTCGTAGTATGAAAAGACAGTTGACCAAATGAAAATGAGGCAACCTGAATCAATTCGGGTACGGATCTTTGTTAGTGTCCTTCTTTCTCAAGAGGGTTCCATTACTGAGGCTGCAGGTTGAGTGGAATTTAATGGCTCCCAGGGATCCAAGAATGCTGAGATGGTGTCAGCTCATGGCCCGACACGTAGCTGGACCAATTATCAAGTATGATGATACCTTCTTTGACTGGCTTCGACCACAAATGTTGATGGTCAACGATTATGCTTATGCCGGGTTAGATTTCCAAGGAGATCTGGACTTAGCACTGCCAGAGGATGCTCAGTGGGGGGAACTTGGTAAGAAGTACACATTTTTTTCCTTTTAAAATGTTTTTGTTAATTTTATCATATGCAAATGTTTTTTATATGTTCGTTCAAAGACTAAATACAAAATTTGTTTTTGATGACACAGATGTAGGACCGTAGCGACCTCCTGGTACTTCTCCTATTCAGCGGCGAGGAGAGGTAGTGCTAGTGCCACAATGGGAAGCCAGGGATTATCAAGTAGTGGAACAAAACCTAGAGGGTTTGAAAACAGATATTCCAGACATGCCTCTTGGAGAGGTTCCATGACGCGATCAATGTCACAGAGTAGGAGTGTCAGAGTCCATGAGTCAACTGCTCCGTAGAGTTGCCCAGGCAGTCGTGTGTTACCGTGAACGTCATCCATGACATCACTTTGTAGAAGCTATGAGCTTCAGATTTTGACATTTTGGTCTTTGGACAACACTTTTTGTAAAAAACTCTTTTGATCGTTATATATACAGATAGCTTCTACCGGTTTACCTTGTATTGTGTGAAAATTGATGTGATTGATTTATAAATGATCCAAATGTCTATCTAATACATAGTTAGCCAATGCATCTGTTAATGTATTTAGACATCTAGGAATATGTTGGTATTCAATGTAATCAAAATAACGTTCCAAGAGGCGAATTCGCAAATACACCCGTAACAAAGTAAGACTTCGAATAGTATAGACATTACTTAACTGTAGTACTACAAGCTACAAATCGAGTCGCACAACCAAATGATGGATTCCGAGCGAGATAGCATCAACCAATAATTCAATAACGACACTATACTCTACAATGTTGTTGGTCACACGACCGAGACACACACCTCATAAGGAGACAAGTTCGTTTGTAGGGGCGTAAATTGTCCATGCAGCGGAAGCAAGGTTCTGAGTACTACGGCTAGCACCATCAGCGAAGCCAATATAGGGTAGCGAAGATTCCGACATCTGGAAATCAAACACAATGTCACATAAGGGAAAAGACCAGATAACAACAAAAACAAGCTACAGTAACACACAAGAAGTATGATACAATAAAAATACAAGTACTCGTGCACAAGTGATTTTCTGCATAGTACTTCTTCAAGTACAACCCATTCCTAGGTTCACTCAAAGGGATACCATCGTAATATACTAACTCATAAGCTCCTTTTTCCAAAACTCATCGAACGATATAAGGACCTCACCACATGGCTTCGAATTTTCCAGCTCCTAGCATATCTCGATCTTGTTCATAGATGAAAACGAGATCTCCTTCAGAGAAAACATGAGGCTTGACATGTTTGTCATATTGGGCCTTGACACGTTTCTTCTGAGCTTCTATGACTAGGGTAGCATCGTGTCGAGTTTCGTCTAATTTCATAAGATACAATAGACGTTCTTCCTCAGCAGAAGTGTTTGGTAGGAGTTCAACAACTAGTTTTAAAGAGGGTATCTCGCATTCAATCGGGAGAATGACTTCCACACCATAGACTAACTAGAAAGGTGTAAACCCAGTAGGGGACTTGACGTATGTCCAGTAAGCCCACAATGCCGAAAACAACATTGTGTGCCAACTTGTTTTATGAATCCCTATCATTTGTCGGAGCATAGTTATGAGAACTTTGTTAATTGCTTCGACTTCACCGTTGGCTTGTGGGTAATAGGGTGTTGAGTTTTCATAGCAAAGACCCAACTTTTCAGTAAGTTCGGACATCATGAAGTTTCTAAAGTGGCTACCGTGATCAGTGACAATAGCCTGGGGAACACCAAAACGAGTTATGACATGATTAAAAATGAATAATGTTGCGGTCTTTCCAGTGTTGTCAAATGTCGACATCGCCTCGGCCCATTTCGTAAAGTAATCAATGGATACAATAATGTATCCATGCCCCCCGGCCGAGTGAGGATGACATGTCATGAAATCGATGCCCCATTTCGCAAAGGGACCAACGGAGACCACAAGGTGAAGAGGAGCGGGATGTGACCGGATCTTTTTATTATAGGTCTGGCAAGCATGGCATTTTTGAACGACGATTATGCAGTCGTTAAATAAAGAAGGCCAAAAATACCCTGCTCGTAAGATCTTCTGGGAAGTATCATATCTAGACATATGACCACCACAGGCTCAAGAATGGCAATCATTCAGAGCTTTCTCGACTTCGTCGAACGTTAGACAGCGTCGAAAAACAGAGTCAATCCCCCGACGATAAAGAGTATCCCCAAGGATAATATATGGACGGGCTTGATAGCAGATGTGACGTCGGTCAGTACTATACAAAGTTGGTTGGAAAGTCTGGGTCTGGAGATAGATAATGATATCACCATACCAAAGATCATCAGTGCTAATAAGGAAAAGAGATTCATCGGGTAATGAATCAGCTGCTACATTTTCCGTTTCAGAATAGGGGAAGTCGCATATCAACTCAACAAAAACTAAGGACTTCTTGGACTTGGCGCAATTGAATTCCAAGTCAAACGCCTGGAGTATCACAATCCATTTGGAGTATTTTCCCCCTAGCAATTGACGTGTGAGAATATGTTGCATAGGGTTGCAGTTGGAAATCACTGTAGTCTTGCGCGAGAGAATATAGTGCCGGAAGCGTTGGACGGCTTGGACGGCAGCCAAGGCCAGTTTTTTGACATGTAAATACTTGATTTCCGTAGGCGTTAGACTTTGACTCAAGTAGTAGATAACATGTTCTTCGTTAGCATCATCCTCTTGGACGAGAACCATACCAATGGTGTAATTCGAGGCAGCAAGGTAGAGGAAATAATCGTGACTGTAATCAAGGGGAAAGAGAAGCGGAGCACGTGTTAGGGACAATTTCAAAGCTTCGAAAGCATTGTTAGCAATGGTATCCCAGACGAACTCTGAACCCTTTTTTAAGAGCCACGTAAATCCACAAGTTATCTCGGCATAATTTGGAATAAAATGACGAAGAAAGTTCGCTTTCCCCTGCAAACTTTGTAACTGGCGAAGTGTAGAAGGAGGAGGGAGATTGAGGATTGCCTCAACCTTTAAAGGATCCACCCGGATCCCTTGACGTGAAACGATAAAACCTATAAGGCAGTCGGATTCCACACAGAAAATGCACTTATGAGGATTCAAACGTATACGATAGAACCGACAGTGGACGAAAATGACTCGGAGGTGGGTTGGGTGATCGACTCGGCACATTGAATGAGCGGGTAATTCGTCCAGATATGGTTGAACGATGTGCTTGATATCATGGAAAGCATAAGACATAGCGCGTTGAAAAGTTGCGCCAACGTTCTTGAGACCAAAAGGGAGTTTGCGATAGGCAAAAGTACCCCAAGGACAAATAAAAGAAGTCTTATGTTGATCCTCGGGAACAATGTTGATTTGATTATACTCGGAGAAACCATCCATCTGCGAGAAGATTTCACTTCCGGCACAATCGTCGATAATTTGATTGATGAAGGGGGTAGGAAAGTTGTCTTTTGGACAATCTTTGTTGATATCCCTATAATCAATGCATACACGAATGGTGCCTTGTTTCTTATCGATTGGGACAAGATTGGAAACCCACTCTGTGAGAGCCACCGGATAAATAAAGTTGGATTTAAGAAGTTTCTCGACTTCGATCTTGATAGCAGCCACTTTACGTGGGTGAACTAGACGAAGGCATTGCCGGACGGGTTTAGCGTCGGGGTATGTCTTGATCTCATGTATTACAATCTCAGGGTCAATACCCGACATTTCTTCATAGCTCCAGGTGAAGATGTCACGAAACTATTTGAAAAGGGACGTATAGGTGATGACTTCGTCAGAAGAACACAAAGCTCCAATATGGACATTTTCGACAATCCCAGGTTTGACGGATATGTCGAGGGGAATAGTGGGCGAAATATTGCTTAAGTTCCCTTCAGAAAACACATCGTGTGCAGACGCGGGAACGGTGGAGATGACGACAACGGTCGATGGGGTCGAGATCCATTTGTAGTTCTCAATGGTATGTTGCTCCAGAAAGAGGATGGAACGATGATGTCCATCGTCCCAAGGGGTGTCCTCCATGACAGACATTATCATCTCATCAGTGGGAAAAATGAAACGGAAAGGATCTGGAGATAACTCACCAGGAGAGGGGGTAGAAGGGGTTGCCGATTGAATGACCTGATAGGCAAATTCAACTGGACTTAACGACATTTCGTCGCTGAAACGAAGATGATCTCCAGGGTCAGGTACTATCCAGGGGTTGTGAGACGCAGGAAGTTCGTGAATCGAGGTGGAGATCATGTTGATTGAAGCAACAGACGAGCGTGGAACATCGGGCAGTGGAATGGGGAAAGTACCCATTAACGAAGAGTCTTTAAGAAGGCCTACACCGACGTTATCATAACCCAGTGGGGTTTTAGCGATGAACGGTACATTACCAGTACGGGTATCAGAATTAAAGAAGGCTAGTTGGTCGATGGTGAAGACCTTACCTTGATGTGGGAAATGTACCACAGGGAGAAGGGTCGACACAACTGTGTGCATGGAATCGATCCAGCTGCGGCCAAGCAGAAGATTGTAATCAAGGGGAGCGTCAAAGACTTCCACTTCGACTTGGACCGTTTTGCCTTCTAATGTGATGGGCAACGAAAGAAGGACACCGTAGGGCTTAAAACCGGAGTCGTTGAAGGCTTTAAGAGTGTTATGGGATTCATTCAAAGGGGGAGAGCCAATGGCTTTCCAACAAGTAAGAGACATGACACACGTCGAGGAACCCTCGTCGATAATGGTTCGACAATTTTTTTTGTCAAAGACAATCACTTGGATCTGGAACACGAGTTGAGGCGGTAACCTTGGAATGTGATCCTCCAAGTCAAAAATTATTAAATTCGTATATGTCGGGTCGATTCCACCGATAGCTTTCAACAGTGACTTTCGTTGTGTGGGACAACTTTGAAGGACTTCGAGGGATGACATCGCAGAAGGTGCTTGGGCTAGATCTTCAACAATGTTGTAGTTCTGGGCAGCACGAGCATGAGGATTGAAAACCGATTTCCAAATGACGCCCTTTGGGGGGGGTCGAGGAACTGTGTCGAGGCTCGGTCGTTCGAGATGAAGAGGACCGTTGGTAGGTGGAGTCGCGGGAGAGGGTTGTACCAAGGAAGGAGGTAGATCATCAACCTTCTCTTTAGAGGGAGAATAATCTTTGGCTCGAGTAGTGAGTGCAAGGTTGCTCTGCTTTGAATCGCCAGTACACATCAATACATAAGATGTAGTAGAAGATGAGGTTTGGTCATTAATGACCAACTGAGCTTATTGTTGAGACAGGAAGGGTTGGGACAAAACGGCTAGAGCGGGTGGTTTTGGAGCTCCTTGAAGGAACTTAGTGACCTCGGCGCGTCGTGGACAATCCTTCATGTAGTGATCATCACCACAGATAAGACAAGGGTATCGAGGTTTGCGCTTATCCCGATCATCAACAAGGGTAGTTTTGGTTCGCTCTGCTTGAGAAGTATTTTTGTCCTCCTTATTCTTACCCCTTCCCTTTTTGGATTTGTTTTTATCGGCTGGGGTAGATTGAACGACATTTACCTCAGAAGTCTTGCCAGTGGGAGGGGCAGGAGACGGAGCATTTTGAACATTAGAAGAAGCAGGTTTGGGATTGGTGCTTGAGGCAGAAAGTGGTTGGGCCTGGAAAGTGCCAATCACACCATCGGCTACATGTGAAGAAGCTGGAGTAATTGAAGTGGCGGAAGTGGAAGGACGAGGTAAGTCAGGTAGTAAATCGTAGAGGGTACTCGTTTGCAAGTAAATGAGGTCAAGATATTGAGCACGACTTATGGCTTGTTCTTCTGTGACTACTCCACCCATGGCGATGTCACAACCGTTGTCGTTCACAAATGATTTTGTGAACCATTCTTCCAGCAACTGATCGGGGAGTTCGAGTTTAATAAGACGTCGTCGCCGTCGCCACTCATGAATTTGATCAGATATATGAGTGGCCTTGTTCTGTTTGAAAGAAGTCAAAATCTCGGTCCTCATGTCATAACGAATCGGTAACTGGTAGTGTGTGAGGAAAGCCATAGCTAGGGAGTTGAAATCAGAGAAGGAACCTCATGGCAATTCTATATACCACTTCGCAGCAGAACCTGTGAGGGTTCGTTGAAAAAGACGTAAACGAATAGAGTCATCCATCAATGAGTTGGATGAAAACCATAGGTGAAAAGTCATAACGTGATTATTCGGATCCTCTCCCGCTTTGCCGTCGAATTTAGGAATGTCCGATGGTAGCTTGGCTGGTATAGCAGGCCATTGGGGAGAGTGATGAATTGGATCATTTAAAATCCTTGACAAATCCAGAATATCCTGGCCAAAAGGGGTAACTGTCGATTCACCTGCGGGTACTGGTGGCGTTGGGGAGGAAGCCCCGTCGGCAAACCAGTAGGACCATAAGCAGTCTGCATATAATGTGAAGACCTAGGCATATTCGGTGGTGGTTGGAGAGGATAGTATCTCATGGGATTGTGTCCTGGAACAGGAACATGAGTTTGAGAATTCGAGCCCCAAATAGGATTGAACAAACCTAGATATGGTTGGCCCATACTAGGGGGTATTACAGATGCAGCTGGAAACTGTTGCCCCCCAGTCGATTGAGGAGGATGTTGTATCAATTGATTCCAATACTGGGCCAAGGACGAAGGTATGTTTTTTCCATAAGGTGGGGTCGGTCCTCCTATCGAAGGTGGTGTTCCAATTGGGGGTAGCGTTCCAATTAGGGGTTGTGTTCCAAATGGGACTTGCGTTCCAAAAGGAATTTGCCCGCTGAGAGGGGGTTGATTCATGCCACCTTGGTAAAATTGTCCACCGACGGGAATCTGGTAATTTGGTGTGAATGATGGAATAGTGCCACTAGGATTAATACTGCCAGTAGAAGATGAAGAAGGTCCTCCAAAAGGAAATTGAGGGAGTGTCAGAATAAAACCGGGAAGAGAGTGCCCAGAAGAAGAAGGACCACTAGGAGAGCCGGATGGGGTTTGCGTAGGAGTGGGAATAGAAGCATTCAACGCATGACATCCGGGTGGTAGTGTCGGAGTGACATTGGGTGTACGCGGTGTGTTGATGGGAGCGAGACTAACCGCGGTAAACCCGGTTGGAACACTCATAGTATCTATATGATGGGCCATTTCTATAGGGACAGTAAAGCGATAGGTGGTAGTAAATGGTACTGTCTCTGGACTAGAGATTTCGGAAATCACAGGTGAGCCTAGACCAAAAAGGTCCCGTCGAAAAACACCCGTAGACCAAAAAAGATCTTGGCCTTCTATGCCTAGAAAGGGTCCAACTGGTGATCCAGAAGATGTAACAACTAAGTCTCCGGGAGAATTCAGTCGCATAAATGGTCGCTCAGAATCAGGGAAAAGTCGAAAGTCCTCTCGAGTATTGGTGATTCGAAAATGTTCAAGAGAGTCAGTTCATTCCACTTGTGGGGTGGTGACATCTGGGACTTCACTCTGCTAAGGAGAGCCCTCAGGTGAACTTGTAGGCAAAGGTTGAGAACCTTCTAGATGCTCTGGAGATAAACCCTGCATTCTACGTGAACGATGTGGAGGAGGTATGGTAACCAAGTGACAAACTTCGCGAAGAAAATCTTATGGTCAACTTTGGTAAACAAACAACACGTGCTAGTAAACAAAATCTAGGAAGCAACACCAGGCAAACAAGACCTTCTAATTCCGAAGCCACTAGTTGGTGATGAAATTCAACGTCACAACAACGATATGAGAAGGGGCTAGGCGAGGGTGGAAAAGTTACGCTGACGACCTGCTTAATGGACTTACACCCTGGTGAAAGCTTCCACACATAATCGTGGGTATACCTTCCAAGGAGCCCGAGTGAGTTTGGTCAACGTCGATTCCAGGTACCGTGAAGACTTTCCCCTTCACAGTCACCTTGTGTAAGAACCTAGAAATATAGGCCACTAAGGTTACCACCGACAACAATAAATCCTGGGGGGACAGTCGACAATCTGATCCACACGCAAGGGCAGGGTATCTAGCCCAAAATCAACTCAAAAGGCTTCCACTCAGCATTGTGGGTATGCCTCCGAGTGACCCCTGTAATACGTGCAATCTCTACACCGATATCAACAAAGCAGGGTGAGTAACTCTGTCAATATCAATGCGACCTCGTGTTTGACCCTTGTGTGAGAAGGGATTCCCAGGACAAGATGTTGTAAATGGAATTTAACACTCCCTAACACAATATGCTATTGTGTGTTTTGTGCTTTGGAGAGTGTATCTCTCTTCCTATTCCAAAGTGCTAGCCTAGCTAAATGTTGGTGGAATAGAGCCCTAGAAAAGAGTTACTAGTTAAATTTTACAATTGCGCAGTGTTATTAATAGTTGTTGTTACTCAAAGGAAGCGGAGATGAAACTGATGTTGTATAAGACTCTGACCCAACGATGCATGGATGAGCATGAAATACAACAATTTTTCGTTCAATGAATCCTATGTATGGGAGGGAAAGAGAAGTTTTCCGGATCAAACTTGAACTACAAGACACAATTTCCTTTAAAATGCAATTGCAACAAATCACGCAAAAAATAACAATTCTCTATTGTTTCTTTTTCAATAACTTCAACAATTGATTTTCAATACTTTCGAAGACGAAAATGTTTTTGAAAGAAAAACGTTTGTTCACTTTTCAAAAAGAACCTACACCCTGATGGTGAGAGTGCAGAAAATCAAAAACCAATGAACAAGCAATAAATAAAAACCCAAACCAAATCTTTCAATGGAAACAAAAATAACAAGCAAATGAAACTAGTCTTTTCAATTGCATAAGAAAAGTGATTTGTCAAAGAAGAAGCAAATGATAAAGACACAGAAGCTCAACTTTCAACCGATCACCAGTTCTTAACCAAACAAGCCCACTCAGATTCCGAAATCAGAGAGTACATCTTGGCAAAGAAAATTCAAGAACAATGGATAGGAAAAGCCTTTGAAATCCTAAGACTGTTCGTGCACAAAAATGAAGACAAGAAAACATCAACCAAAGGTCCAAAACACTCTTGTTAGGCACCTATACTAATCTGAACAGTTGATCATGTCAAAGTCTTAAAGAAAAAAAATTTGAAAAACAGGGTTCCCAGGCCAGCAGTATTACACAGTGCGAGAATAGGTGATTCTTGCAGGTGAGATTTGAGCAGAGTGCGAGAACCTCACACTGAACCTAAAAGCAGGGTGTGAACTCTATAGATTCTCGCAAGCTACTGTGGAGTGCAATGCGAGAATGTCTGCAACTAATCAAATTTTTGGAAAAAGACACAAAAATTGAAGAGGCCTCTGGACCCAGAGGGTCTATCAGGGTATCCTGAAGACTCAGAGATTGATATGAATGGAGAAGGGTAAGGCAAGAGAAAATGGCCAAGGAAAAATACCAAAAACCACAAGAAAATGGGTTATCTCCCTAGTGGAGTCGCTAATTTTGTTATTGGACTAATCGGTAGGTGCGGACACTAATAGATCTCCCTAGATCCACCTAGATCTAGAACAAAACAGGACAGGACATGACTCTTCCCCTAAGTTTTGACCATTGAATTAGCTAGTAGGAAGGAACAAGTAACATACCTTTGTATCGTTTCCTAGGGTCTATGTTGCTCCTGCTTCGCTCCGGTGCTCTCGTGAGGTCAAGACCAATACAACACAAACCAACCAAAGTGAAGATAGCAAAATATATTCAACTGTCAACTTATGTGTATGATCAAGGAATTACACAATAAAGTGAGAATAGCTTTATGGGAAAGGGACATGCCACTGTATCATATTAATTGAAACTAAAAGATTACAACCTGATCGCCTTGATGTTGCAAGCTTCCTTTCGATGGCTCTTGGCTCCAACACACACACTTGTTCCATCCTTGCATGAAGAAGATCAAATCCTCTTGATAGACTTTGTTAGAGTCTCCAAGCTCCTGTTCAAGCTAAGTCCTTCACACAATTCTTTCACCAATTCTCCAATGAATCTTGCTTAACCTTTTCCATGAGAATTCCATCAATATATAAGAGAGAATTAGATGGTTACTTAGATAAGAATGATCCCAAAATATCATGGAATCCAGTAAAAGGATAACCATTCGAATTCCAACCCATTCTTCTAGAAGATTCCCTTCTAGAACCATCGAGAATTCATCTTTTTCCATGCTTTAAACAAGGTTCACACCCTAGCTATGTTGCACAGTGCGAGAAGTTCGCACCCTAGATTAAGGCAGCCTACGAGAATGGCTCATTCTCGCACCCTGGTATATTGGCAGCCTGCGAACTCTCTTCAAAAGTATGTTTTCTGGGAAGAGATGAATGTCAACTTTCTCAGGAGAAAGTTCTAATGAGGAGCCTGAGTACACCATCATCAATACATCATCATGATGACCAAAATCATGGGTAACACATCCGACCAGCCTTTGGTGCGACAATTAGAGTGCCATCAAGCTTGCCAAAGACCCAATTCAACATCAGCGTAGAAAACACATCTAGCTACACATGCACTTCATCAGAAATCTCATTCATGATCAAGTTATTGAAGTGCTCTTTTTCCCTACAGAATATCAAGTTGTATACATTTTCACAAAGTCTCTCACAGAAGTGAAGTTTTACAAACTTCGATCTATGTTAGGAGTTCAGGAAGTTGTCATTAAGGGGGGATAGGCTCTAATGCCGCCTTCCTTCTCCTATTGTGTCACCATTGTAAATCCTTCAATCCTATCCCAAGTTGTTCTTAAGGGGGGATGTTAGGATATTTAGAAACTTAGGATTTAGTTAAGATCTACTTGGTCTAATGTGTCGTTAGGTAAAAGTGTGTTTCTTAGTGTGTTTCTTTAGTATGCATTAGTATGCATTTGTAGTTAGGAAATTTGACGGTCACAATATGTTCCCGACATTGAGTGATCCGACGGTTCACACTCTCCTCGATCTTAACGGCCATTGATCTGTGGCTTAACACCCGATTGGTCCATGATCTCTATTTAAAGAGCATGGAGGGTCAGTTGTCGATGATTGATTGTGATAAACTCTCTTGTAAAATCTCTCTGCAATCTTTTTCTTTTGCATTAATAAACTGCTCCAAGTGGTTGTGTTGGCTGGGGCCGTGGATGTTTCCTCGTAGGGTTTTACCATGTGAAAACATTGGTGTGTTGATATTTGATTTGGTTATGTGAGTGGTTACTGAAGATGTTCTTCCTCTGTTGGAATACTTGTGGTGTCGAACACCAGAGGAATTTTGACGTGACACATGCAGGGTGGCATGGCATGATAGTTGGCAGGTTGAGTTGGCAAGTACCTCCAGGCATCCAAGTGATTCAATCAATGTTTGACACGTGGCATGAGAAGTTTCCATGTGGTATCTTCCCATTGGCCTATAATGGCTAGTGTTATATAAAAATTATGGAGTCAATAGGGTTTAACCCCATGACCTCTATAGCCACCAAAGTTCTTATCAAATCCCACTTTACCAATGCGCCACCACATACTTCTTACTAACTATGTGGCAAACATTATATTAAATTTTATGCAAAGTTTTATTTTGGTGGCTAAAGGGCCAAGGGCCTAATCCCTCAACCCTTAGCCCCTAGTACATTTCATACCACATGACCACACCATAGCACAAAGGGGGATCAACACATATGTGTGGGAATTTAATTAACCACATGTTAAATTGTTATAACAATGTATGG
>ML803704.1:97385-122812 GCA_009831015.1 Picea engelmannii
TATATATATACCACCTTTTTTGATGCCACTTCTCTCTGTATTGTGGATACCAACATCTCAATTTCCAATACCACACTTTGACGCTTCACAATACCATTTAACACCTTCCTAATACCACTTTTTCCAAAATTGTTATTCATGCTTCCACCACGGATTTCATCTTTGCCACATGCCTTTCACTTGTACTCTCTAATACAACCTATCATAGGCTCCACCACGTTAGCATACCAGGTCCAATCAATAACCCCAAGGTCACTTCATGGCCCTCATTGCCATATGACCCATTCCTAATGTCTGTTTCCTTGGAAATTTAATCCCTTTAATGTTTGTTTATTAACCAAATCCAAACTCCGTGCAACCCCTTATCTATTATTAGAGTTATAACCAACTAAGAAGAAGGGATAATTGGTTAGAAAAGGTCGGATAAGTCTTCGCTATATTAAGCGGGTCGGAGGTTCCAGTCCCATTGACTACTATATTCCCATGGCTTTTGTTGTTGCATACAACCTCCACGGAATTTAAACAATGTAGGTAAGAGTAGGAATATATCCAAAAGTTATTCTCACAAGAGGTCCCATAGTACAAGAAAAACCTCTAGAGATGAGACATATACACCATTAGAATCCTTTGCTACTAAGACTTCTACCTCTAAGGACTCATTCAAAAATTCAAGATATTATTATCACAAGCTAAAAAAGAAGAATCCTTTCATAGACAACTTAGATGGAGAATTTTGAAAGGAAAAATCCCCTACATTTGATGGTGAAGTAAAATCTATACAAAAGGATGAGGCTTAGCTTCTTGGGATGAGAAAGTATTTCCAAGTTCATGATTACTCTAGAGACATGAAGGGAAGATGGTCATATTCAATTTAAATGGAAGAGCATTAATTTGGTGGGAGCATCTTAGACAAGTAAAGAAAATTATTGAGAGAAAGATTGTTTGGAAGTATTTCATGAAGTACTTTAAATAAAAGTATCTCTCTCACATATATTATGATGGTAAAATAAAAAAATTCCATGAGTTAAAGTTGGGGAAAATGACCATGGATGAATATGAAAATAAATTCTTCAAGCTATTGTGTTAACTTAAGTATATACTAGTTGAGGAGATAAAGATCGAATGTTTCCTAAATGGATTGCCTCAATCTTATAAAAATAGATTGAGTTTGTTGAACCTCAAACTCTAGATGAGGCAATAAAAAATGCTAAGTATTGTTATGATAAAAATAAAAACAAGATAGAAATCCACAAGGCGTGAAAGGAAAAGAAGAAGGATAATATTTTTTTAGAGAAAGAAAGGATTCAAGCTTCCCCATTATCAAAATTAGCAGAATTATCTAGCACAAGGTGAGGCTAAGACAACTAAGCTGGTAGGAGGGAAGCCAAGGGAACCTATTCAATTTTGGCAATGTAGAGAAGATCATTTGCTCATAAATTTTTCACATGAAAAGGGGAGTGTTAGAAATGTTCATAACATTAAAGAGGCTACAATTATTGATGATGTATTAAGGATTTTTCCTAGGTTCTATGTCACACTAGAATACTACCAAGTAGATCACCAAACAATTATTGTTGAAGTTGAAGGTAAGATTGCTAAGAAATATATTTCCATTTTAATTAATCCTAAGTCTAGCCATAGTTATGTTACTCCTAAATTTGTTGAAACTTTGTTCTCTTAATAAGTGCAAGCATAGTAATTCATGGCTAGTCCAACTAGAAATTAGAATTGAAATAAAGGTTAGTGAAATGGTGGAGAGATGACCAATTCGGTTGAATGGCCATCTTCACATGGGAAAATATAATTATTTTTCTACTTGGTTATTATGATGTCCTCATTGGTATAGATTGGTTGGAATCACCACAAGTTAAACTTGATTGCTATAACAAGACTTTTGATTTCCTTGATGAAAATGGAAACTCGTGGATAGTAAGGGTCATACCAAAGACAATTTTTTAGGCAAATTTTATCCTTTCAAGTGACTGTATGTTTTAGAAAAGGATGTCAATTGTATGTAGCCCATATATTAGATTTGGCAAAAGATAAAGGTTCCAAGCTTGGAGACTATTCTATCTTGCCACATTTCAGTGATGTATTCTTTGATGAAGTACCAGGACTTCCTCCAAAGAGGGATATTGATTTACCCATTGATATTGTGCCTAGAGTTGCACCAGTATCCAAGGCTCTTTACAGAATGAGTGCCCCCAAATTATTGAAGTTGAAAATGCAATTGCAAGTTTTGTTGTAAAAGGGATACATTCATCCAAGTGCATCTCCATGGGGAGAACCAATGTTATTTGTGAAAATGAAATATGGAATTATGAGGTTGTGTATTGATTATAGGCAACTAAATAAAATCACAATGAAGAACAAGTACCCATTGCCTTGAATTTATGACTTTTTTTTATCAAATGAGAGGAGAAAAAGTATTTTCATCCATGGTCATAGTGGCCATAAATTATTGAAGATTAATGTTATATCCAAGTAAAAGATGGACTGCAACAAGAGAAATTACAAAAGAGGTATGAAGGATATCAAGTGGATGGAGATGTACTTCTTATTCATAAAAATATAATGTATATTCATGATTCTTCATATTTGAGAAGAATTATCATGGACGAAATACATAAAATGTCATATTGTGCATATCTAGGCTACCAAAAAATTGTTGTTATAGCTAGGAAGAAATACTTTTGTCCTGGGATGAAGAAGGATGTTGTTGAATACATTTTCAAGCATATGAAATGTCAGTGAGTTAAGGCTGAACATCAACATCCATCGGGTTTATTGAAACCTTTACCAGTTCTAGAATGGAAATGGGAGGTAGTAACAATGGATTTTAGTACAGGGTTACCAACTACATCAAGAGAACATGATTCTATCATGGTTTTTGTGGACAAGTTATCCAAAGCAACGCATACTATTCCTATTAAGTCCACTCATAGGGTTAATGACATTGCAAGAATATTTATGAGGAAACTATTTAGATTGCATGGGTTACTAAAGAAATTGTATCTAACAAGGATACCAAATTTACATCTAACTTTTGTAAGAGTCATTTTGAAGACTTGGGAACCTAGCTAAATTCTAGTAGTGCTTACCATCCATAGACATATGAATATACTAAAAGAGTAAATCAATGGATTGAAGACATGCTTCACATGTATGTGATGGACAAATCATCCAAGTGGGAGGATTATCTACACCTGGTAGATTTTACATATGTAGGGTATGTATACCTTCGTAGACTTTACAAGTCAAATCGTTGGGTGGAGGGGGGTCCCTTGTCCCACAAACAAGGGGGTCTCATACACCAATTTGGTGTGCTGGCTTGGTCGTGACCTTAAAAATAGATTATTATTATTATTATTATTATTATTATTATTATTATTAATGAGCATCAAGAATTATTGAAAATGATCCCATTTGAAGCTTTATATGGTAGAAGATGCAGGACACTAGTGAGCTTGGATAATCTAATAAATATAATTGTGTTTGGGTTGGAAATGATTAAGTGTAACAAGAAATTTCCAAAATTAGGTAGAATTTGAAGGAAACCAAAGAAAAATAGAAAATCAATGCAAATAAAAATAGAGTTATAGAGAAATATGTGTTGGGGATCCTGTTTCCCTTTGAGTGAAGACAAGAAATATTTTCTTGAATCTTGGAATTTGTGCCAAGCTAGCACCAATATGTTGTGGGTCATTAAAGTGCTTGATAGGATAGGGCCAATTGCATATAAACTTTGATTGTATGCTAACACTAAAGCTCATGATGTTTTCCATGTTTTCTTACTTAAGAAATATGTACATGATCCTAACCATGTGATTGATTGATATGTGATCCAAGTGGAACCAAAGGGAAAGTTCCAAATAGAGCCATTATGCATCCTTAATAGGAAAGTAACATTTCTCTAGAAATGATCCATTAGATAGGTAAATGTACAATGGAAGCACTATGGTCCAAATGAGGATACATGGGAGTTGGAGGATGCCATGAAGGAGGCATACCCATTTTTGTTCTAATTTTTAGAAACACTTAGGTCGGTGATATTCAAAAGGGTAGGGGAATATGATACCCTAGTTTTTAATCCTAGCATGTGTTAAATTAGATTATGCAAATGTTGTAAATATGCTAGTTTGGATTCCTAGCATAGACATCAAGGTGAAGGTCTCACTAGTGAATGGCTAGGCATGTGTGATGTAAATATACTTATATGGGCCATGTGTTAACCTTATCATGGTGAATTAAATATATTTAAATATTAATGTTGGAATATAATATATAATGGCCCAAGATGGTTGTGTAGAGCATGAGAGGGACTCTGATTCCACTAGAGGGGAAGAGAAAAGGGGGGCCAACTTGAAAGTAAATCCTCCATTTCCAAATGTCATCCTTATAACTCATATATTTTTCCACCATGTTCCTTAAATGAATCCATCTACCTTCGTTTGACTTATTAAAATCAATCATTGATTGCATGTAAGAGGTTGGTGGGAAAGTCTTCTCACAAAATTATGGGAGCATGGGCTGAGTACAATCATTATGGGAATTATAAGAGTCCTACACCCCTAATTTCATAAGCAATGTCATTCATCATTTCACCAATCCTCCCATTACCATTGAATTTAGCATTCATTATGGTATTCTCACATTTAGGCTCTATGTTGTTCACAATCTATTGTCCATTGTTATCCATGAAAATTTTGGAAATTGACTAGAACCAACATTGTTAAGAGAAAATTGTAGACATTTGATGAATGAGTGATGGTTGTAGGTGAGAATAGAGGTTGGAAAAGTTAGGAAACCTTCACCCACTATGCATTTTATACTCTTTGGATCCTTGAGAGAAAAGCAAACATATTGCAAGCAATTCTCTTAAAATATACAACAATTTGGGTTATTTCTACCCACACTAAAGATCGTTGGAGGGAAAAATATCTCTACGGGATTATAGAGTAGAGAAGGGGAATATATTCCTTGTGTTGTGTGGAGTAGTGGAAGAGATATCCTTGGTTTTTAATGGTTGTATGGGATTCATGTAATGCTCTATAGTGGGAAAATTGGCTAATTATGAGAGAAAATGGGGAGGGCTGAGAGAGAGAAGCCTATAGCTTGTTTCCTTCATCCTGGTGACCTCGTATCACAACTTAGTGGTGGTATATGAAATATATATCTATGGTTTGGTGGAAAATCTCTCTTACACAACCATTTTTTGGAGTCTCTTTAGTTAAATGATAAGTGTCTTATTGTTGTTTATGAATATGCAAAAATTTATGTTTAATTTCTACTATGAAATTCAATGTATCTTGCACATGTGTGTGATTGTGCTTGTTGTTTCTAATCCATTGTAATATTTTCACCTGCACATATATTTTATTAAATTATAGTCCTTCCTATAAGGCTTATTTAATTTTTGTTATCAAGATATGGTCTCTGAAGGTCGAAATTTGGAAGCATGTATCATGGCTACCCATCCCATGATTGGATTGTTGTGAAAGGATGCTACAAAGGGGGAAATCACACCTAAGGGTCAATTTTCCATCCAACCAATGCAAAAACTTTAATCAAGTATTATCGCTTGAGTAAGGCTTGATCTCAATGAAGGATTAAGAACATAGAACCCAACTGATGGTTCACATACTCCCAGATTAAACCAAAGATTAGGCATCCTACTAATCAACCAAAGTGTGGTTTAGAATCTCATAGTGATACAACACCCCAAAAAACACTAAGGGACCGGTGTGCAAGGATCTTACTACCACCCAAAGTCCCTGATGCATACCCTTGGTTGGTCAAACAACATAGTTGGTAGTGGCAACCCTCTATAAGGATCTTACTATCACCCTAGCAATAATGTACCCAACCACGATACCTAAAGAACGTAGTTCAAGAACTAATTTTGAATTCTAATAACAATTAACTAATAAAGAAACATGAAAGAAATGAAATAATCGCACATGAAATAATCAAGAATCATGTTAGACTTAAAAATAATGATTAATCATGCCATGCACAGCAATAACGAGTGACCAAGCACATTATTAATACATATATTAGAGATAATAATTAATAACATGGCGGAAATAAATATACAAGTAGGGAAACACAAGAAAAAGAACACTTATCTTTAATAAAACCAATCACAAACTAGTTGTAGACCAAGGACATTACACCCAACCTTAAACATTGTTTTTCCAATTCTCAATAGTAGGTCACGCCTGAGCCAAGACTATGAATCCACAAGGATGGGCTTCAGTCTGACACTCAGCTTCCCAAACCAGTCAACAATCAAGCTCTCACAGATTTCTCAAACACACAGCCAAAAATCTAGTTTACCAGCTCTCTTCCCCTTCATCCTACACCAGCCAAAGAGAGTGAAACCCCTTCACTACCACGCAGTCCCTCAAGTTTTCCACCTCTTTCCATGGCTCCAGAGCTTCTGTTCAGAAAATCAGAATTCTAGAACTCTCAGGATTTGCAGTTGTGAACAAGGTTTATCACATTACAATGCATCTCAGACATAGAGGCACCAATTCATGGATAGGATACATTAGTAATTACTACAGCCAGCCAACCATGGTTGCTTACCTCTAGAAATTTTTGTTCCTTTCCCATGCAAACACATCAATGAGAAATAAGAGCGAATTAATGATGAACCAAACAATAAGCAATTGTAGCATCCCCAAACACCTAGCTGGGCTATGCCATAGAAAAATTTCCAACTCTGATACCATTTAATTCATTGATATGCTTTGCATATGAACAACAATATGTATAATAAAAACAAACATACATATGCAACATCAAACAAGAAGAACCCATAATAGAAAATACATAGATAATAACACAGCATTTAAATCAAACACAGAAAAGACATGTATCTTTGTAAAAAGTCACCAACTACATGCAGACCTGTTGTGGCAAACAACAACCCCCTTATTTTCTTCTATGGTTGATTGAAAATTAGGGTCCCTTTTGTTTTTTATGTGAATTTTCCTTTTATCTTTGTTTGAGTTTTTCTTATGTGATTAGTTTGCTTATAAAATGGATTGGTTTCTACTAGACATTATTATATCATAACAACTTGGTTAATTATTGAAATTAGTTTTAATGTGAATTCCTCACATTCACATTGATTTCAAACATGATTATAAGGAATATTTTTACATCATTCAGTAATTAACAAATGATTCTAAAATATGATTTGGCTACATGGAATCTAGTCTTGTTCTTAATCACAATTATCATCAAGGTTTTTATTATGCAAGCTTATGTGTGTGAACTTTATATTGAGTAAAATGGACTCTTTATTTTTAATATATTCCATGTCCATTCTTTCTCTTGTAAATATAAACATTTTAGTCATATCATCTAAGGCTTACTTTAAAAGATTAGATTTTCATTATGAGTCAATGTTGTGATTTCAAGGGGTTGATTAAAATTTGTTGATAACTGAGTGTTTATTAAATCTTATGGAATCATTTTTTTCAAATTTGCAAAATATTCCCAAATCCCAAAATATAATGTTGAGTTTGGAATGAGATTATACTTATTTAGAAGGTGTGATATCAATTTGATTTGATTATGTTAATTGATTTTTCTTAACTAAGAGTTAAGGATTTTGTAGCTATTATTTTAATTAATATTAGTTATTAATTTAATATGTCTTTTACAAGTGTCCATTATAGAGATACAACTGGACCTTAGTTTCCAAATATGCCAAAATAATCCATTCAGTTGGAATTATTCATATCCATGGCTTGGTGAAGACAAAGTTCAAGATTTGGGTCAATTCACCAGAGGAAAACTTCCAACTTCCATTCCTAGCAAATGGTGAAGAATCTCTCAAAACAGTTAAAAACCCATTTGCAGAACAGGTCGGTTTACCTTCCACGGAAGTTATTTTCTCAGAGGGTGAATATTTTTGGAGGAATATTTATCATATTGAGAGGGAATTTCCCAGATTTTTTGTTGCGACCAATCTCCAAGAGGATAACTTCCAGATTCATTTCCGAGAAAACGGTGATGAATCTATCAAAATGACCAAAAACCCATTTGCAGAACAGGTTGGTTTACCTTCCATAGGGGTGATTTTATCAAAGGGTGAATATTTTTGGAGGAATCCTTACCACATTGAGAGGGAATTTCCTAGATTTTATGTTGCGTCTAATCTCTAGGAGATGAACTTCCAACTTCATTTTCGAGCAAGCGGTGATGAATCTGGAAAAATGGTCTAAAACCCATTTGCATAACGGGCCAATTTACTTCTTGTTAGGGTCGTTTCCTCAAAAAATGAATCCTTTGAGAGATATTCCCAATTTTGAAAAAGGAATTTTCTCAGAATTCATGTATAAATATCAAATCTTGAGAGCCACCATGGGGGATTTCAATTTTCTGCAAGAGGAGTAATCTTTGCACTATTGTAAGGGGGATTTTATTTTGCATAACTTGTCTTAATATTCATATCTGAATCTTGGGGATTCTCTTTCTGAGATTTAAATCTCTTATGTAGAAGCAAATTTCATACTATTATGGATTTTCTTTCTTTCAACAGAGCTTGATGTCTTGGAGAGACTGTTGGAGAATTATTTCAAGAGATACAGAGGTTTCTTGATTGTATTTCATTTCAGATACTATTATTTGTATGAATATAATCTTGTTCTTTTGTTTCATTATGGCATATTTATACCAATGATTGCATATCGTGGTATTATTGTTCTTTATGCAACTTTGTGTTTATCTAATCAACTATTTGATCTTATAATTTCTTAGATCTATCATTCTCTTGATTTGTTTATGCATTTTAATCAATTTCTAAGTAAATTTTGTTGAAATTACTAAGACAACTANGGGGGCAGTTGTTACTGTGCTTAAACAATTTTAAGTCTATTAAACCATTTTTAATCTTTCATCAAGTGACCATCAATATTATACATCATATGAACAACATAAACAATGAGCATCAATCACACATAAGATATACAAAGAGAAATATTTTTCACGAGGAAACCCATAAAGGGAGAAAACCTCTTCTTCTTCGAAATGATAGGTAGTCTTTTAAGTTTTGTACATCATCTATGTTTGAGCACCAACTCAAAGTGAGACTACTACCTCTGTTTTACAAGCTCCAACTTGTTGAGAGCACTGACTCTCTGGTTTCTCTAGCACCCACTATAAGGAAGCACCAACTCCCTAAATATTCCAGCACCAACTGGATTTATACAACCACCAACTTATATATAGAAAACTCTGTGTTTTCCCGAGCACCACCCTGCCACCCTGTTTTCTAGCCACAACTAGATGGAAGCCACAACTCCCAATATTCAAGCACCAACTTGAATATCAGAGGACCACAGTCCTCCCTAGCACCACCCTTCCTCCCTGATTATAAATAAATGAATGAATAAATCGATTCTTACCACTTCTTCTCTGTTCTGTAAATCTGGTCTGCTTCTAATTGTTCTGCAATTCTTCTCTTCCTCTGTCTGTTCTACAATTCTGCTCTGCTTCAAGTTGTTCTGCAATTCTACTCTTGCTTTTGTCTCTTCCTCATCTATTACTCATCTCTGATTTTTATCTCACATTGTGCATATTGTCGGTCTCACACTGTGCATACTGTGATTTTCCCTTTCTTACAGTTCAACTCATTTTTCATTCAAAACAACCAATCGTACACAGTCGCTTCATATCACCTTTTATTCACACACACCTCATCAGTTACACCTCGAATCTTCTTGGGCAAAAATGCCTCAGCCACTGAATCACCAACCGATCAAGCATCATGAATTAGTTATTCTAACTGAATCATAACTGAACAGTTAATCATAAAGATCAACAGTAGCCCTTTGATCAAATGCTCAAATAACCAGCACCTTGGATTAAAAGCACAAGGTCTCGCGTTGATTTCTCCATTTCGCATTTTGGCATTCTTATGATGAGATTTCTTTATGTTCCATGTCGCGATCACTTAGACTCCGAGATGGAGCTTAGCACCGCTAGATTCTTCCCCTCACGTGACCACCGGTGGTGACCACAGGTTGTGCCAAAAGGCGCTTCGTATTTTATGGACTTATGAACTTCATCGAGGTTGATCAACGGTCGAGATATCCAATGATTCGACGATCCAGATCTCATCGTGATCTCACATATTGCGATTCCTGTGATGAAGGGTCTTGACACTCCAAGTCGCGATCACCAAGACTCCGAGATAGATCTTAGCACTGCTAGCTTCTTCCCCTCACGTGACCACCAGTGGTGACCACAGGCTGCACCAAAAGGCACTTCTCTCCTTTGACTTTCCAGTCAGCGTAACAATGATCTTTCGCCATGTGTCCTATGGAACCAACGGTCCAGATATTATTGTAATTTCTCCACTTCACGAGCCTTCTTCATGCTTGATCAATGGTCCACAATTCTTGGTGATCTGATGGTCCAGATCTTTTCGTGATCTCGCATATCACAAGTTCCCACACGATGCTCCGTTGAATCCTCCAATGTGCAAGTCAACGAAATTCCAATCGCTTGCCATGTGTCCTATGAATCCAACGATCAGGATTGTTATCACGAGTTCCAACCTCTTTCCTTTGGATTTCCCGATCTGTGAAACTCTGAAACAAAACCTTTGTCGTGCTTTGACTATTTTCCTCCTTCTGATCTTACCATTATTGCTACGCTATTGATCGTGTTGATCTTTGCCATCAATGACAAACATGCATACTTTGCCTCTGTCTAAAAACATGCCAACATTCTCCCCCTTTGGCATTGATGGCAACCCCTTGAAAAAACATGCAACTATACCATTGTAGCATCCTTGAAACTACCACACTTTCTCCCCCTTTGACATCAATGTCAAAGAAGAAACATGCTCCCCCTAAGCTATTGCAGTACATACTCCCCCTGTCAACTATGAGCAACTTTTAAATACAATAGATATTCAATAAGTACTCCCCCTGATCAGGTGAACAGATTAGATGAAAGAAGTTATAACCCCCATCTTTTGACGAAGATATCCAAAAGGGGTCGTTGCTAACAGTTTAGTAAAGATATCAGCTATTTGTTCTGTGGAAGGAATATAATTCACTTGAACAATTCTGTTTGTAACTTGTTCTCTGAGAAAATGGTATTTTATTGGTATGTGATTAGATTTTGAATGAAGTACATGATTCTTAGAGAGACTGATGGCACTGGTGTTATCACAGTGAAGTGGAATGGGATCAGTGCAAGTTACCTTCAAATCTGAAGAGTTTGTATCATCCATAAAATTTGTGTGCAACAAGTAGTAGCAGCAATGTATTCTGCCTGTAGTTGATAATGAAATGGATCCTTTCTTTTTACTAAGCCATGCTACTAATGAGTCACCCAGAAAGAATGCTCCTCCACTGGTGCTTTTTCTCTCATCAACACAATTTGCCCAATCGACATTGGAATAAGCAGTTAACTGAAAGTTATGATTTCTGGTATACCACAGACCGGAATTCATTGTGCCTTTCAAGTATTTGAATATCCTTGTTACCGCTACTAGATGACTTTGTTTAGGAGCAGACTAATAGCGACCTACCATTCCAACAGCTTGCATTATATCAGGACGGGAAGTTGTGATGTACAAAAGACTGCCTATCATTGATCGGTATGTCCTTTGATCAACATCGGGTGAAATATCATCTTTACTAAGCTTGCAACCAACCACCATAGGTGTACTAACAAGAGAGGAATCCTCCATCTGAAATTTCTTCAACATCTCTTTCAAATATTTTTCTTGAGAGATAAATATTCCTGCATAACTTTGATTTACTTGTAAACCAAGAAAATATGACAGTTCTCCTATCATGGACATCTCAAACTCTGTTTGCATAGAGTTAGCAAACCACTGGACAGATGATTCATTTGTACAACCAAAAATAATATCATCTACATAAACCAAAACAACTAGTAAATTATCACCTTTAGACTTAATGTAGAGATTGTTGTCAACAATACCTTTCTTGAACCCTTTGTCTTGTAAAAATTTGTCCAGTCTATAATACCAAGCTCGTGGTGCCTTCTTCAGCTTGCAAACATAATTAGGATTATCTATCAATGAGAATCCTTCAGGTTGCTCCATATATACTTCTTCCTCTAGATCTCCATTAAGAAAAGTTGACTTAACATCCATCTGATACACTTTAAAGTTCTTATGACATGACTATGCAAGGAACATTCTGATGGCCTCCAATCTTGCCATTGGTGCAAAAGTTTCATCAAAGTCCTGACCTTCAACTTGTGCATACCCTTTACAGACCAATCTGGCTTTATTTATAACTTGTCCTTTTTCATTCATTTTATTCTTGAACACCCATTTGGAACCTATTACATTCTTATCTTCGGGTCTAGGAACAAGCTCCCAAGTATTGTTCTTCTCAATCTGATCAACCTCTTCATTCATAGCTCTAATCCAATCATCATGCTGGTTGGCTTCATCAAAAATTTTAGGTTCAGTCATAGATAAAAAAGAAACATGATATTGTTCTGTGTCTTTAATCAATTTCCTTCTTTTCTGAACTCCTTTATTTATATCTCCAACTATCTAATTTTCAGGATGATTCTTTCTAACAATTCTGAGAGGTGGGTTTGTTTCTTTCTGTTGATTTATATCAACCTAAGTATTTGTATCTTCTTCTGATTCAGATTCTTCTCTTTCCGATCCTTGGACCTGTTTATATTCATCTTAAACTATATCTTTTGTTCTTGGTTCAACACTGCTAACATTTCTGACTGGGATTTCTTCATCAACTTTTATGTCTATACAATTAACTAGTTTATGCAGCCTCTTATTGTAACATCTGTACCCTTTACTATTTGTAGCATAACCCAAGAAGATACCTTCATCAACCCTGTCATCATATTTGTCAATATTTTCATCATTGTTCTTGATATAACATTTACTCCCAAAGACTTTAAAATGCTTGATTGAAGCAGGTCTTCCAAACCATAGTTCATAAGGAGTCTTGTCATTGTGTGGCCTGAGATGTGTTTTGTTAAGGATATGAACGACTGTATGAATTTCTTCTACCCAATATGTCTGAGGTATGTTCCTTTCATTCATCATTGATCTTTCCATTTGATGTACTGATCTATTCTGCCTCCCAACAACTCCATTTTGCTATGGAGTCCTTGGAATTGTGTGCTCTCTTTTGATCCCATGTTTATCACATAACTCTTTGAAGTTCCATGAACTAAACTCTCCTCCTCTATCAGACCTTAATGCCTTTAATCTTTTCCTGTTTGATTCTTAGTCAGAGCCTTAAACACTTTGAATTTTTCAAATGCTTCAGATTTTTCCTTCAAAAAGGCAACCCATGTTAGTCTAGAATAATCATCAATAATCAACATAAAATAATTTTCTTTTCCTATACCTTCTTTCCTTGATGGTCCACATAAATCCATATGTACTAACTGGAGAGGTTTTTTTGTTGAAGGAAAGTTTTTAGATTTGAACTGAGTGTGAGTAAGCTTTCCTATCTGGCAAGGTTTACAAACATAGTCGTATGGCTTTGATATCTTCGGAAGATCTTTTACTACCCCATTGTTTCTGAGCTTGATTATATGATCAAAATTTAGGTGTCCAAGTCTCCTATGCCACAACCAACTTTCATCATACTTGCTTAAGTGGCATTCTTCTTTTTCTTCTTTTAACACATAGATATTGTTTTCTGTTCTTATCCCTTTTGCAACTAGTTGTCCTGAATTCACAGATTTTATTCTACAGTCTTTAGAGGTAAAAACGACTTCACATCCTTGGTCACAGACTTGACTAACACTAAGCAGATTATGTTTCAGACCTTCTACAAACAACACATCTTGAGCTTTCCCTTTGCCATTACTCAAACTTACCATTCCTTTACCTTTTATTTTTCCTGGTGCATCATTTCCAAAAGTTACATTCCCTGATTTGCTTTCACTTAGAGTTAGAAACTTACTTTTGTCTCCAGTCATATGTTTGGAACATCCACTGTCAATATACTAGGGATTCTTTTCTCTTTGGGCTGATAACACTAGTCTACACTTGTCATCTTCTTTCTTCTTCCAAATCTTGAAATTTTCAGTAGTAGGATTCGAATCTAGCTTAAAATTCCTTAAGGGACAATCTGCAGCTTTATGTCCATAGTTATGACAGATGTAACATTTCAGTTCACTAAACAACAGATCATAACGATTGTTATGTTCATAACTGTTGTTATGTTTCACCTGCATCATTTTTCCAACCATCATATGATTTATAGTCTGAGGTTGTTTGTTGCTTGGTTGTCTCGATCTTTGTTGTGGAAGATGGTTATTCGTTGAATATCTTGATTGTTCATATCTAAATATCAAAGAACATTTTATAGCTTTGTGACCAAAATTAGAGCAGAAAAAACAATAACCATAGAAAAAACCTTTGTACCTTGAAAAAGTCTGTCTTCTTTGAGCAGGTCGATTTCTTCCATGCCGGTGATTTCCTTGAGTAGGGGGTGTATTCTTTCCTTGTTCTACAGATTCAGTTCTGGCACCTTTTCCTTTACTCCTCCTGGGTGGCTGATTATCTTCCTTTATTTCTGTAGAGTGGTTGTTGTCAATGATTGTAGATTTGACAAACTTGATGGGTTCTATATTACTTGGATGATCACTACTTGATCCTTCTTCATAGCCCAAGCCAGATTTCAAATTTGGATTCCTTTGCTGATTTAGAATGGAAGTTAATTCTTCCGAGGCTTTAATACTTGATAGATTTTGGTGATATAATGCCTTAAACTTCTCCATTTCTTTTTTGGTTTTTACTATCTCTTCTTCTAAGGCTTCACAGCTTGCTTTCTTCTCTGATAATTGTTGTTTCAAAATGTCTTATATTTTCTTTGCCTCTTCTAACTCCAATTTCAGTAGAGCAAAGTCTTCATCAGTTTTTTTATCATTCATTTTAAACTGCATCAACAACCGTTTTTATTTTCTCTTCTTACATCTGAGTCTGTTGATTTCTTCCAAAGCACTGATTAATTCACCTTCCATATCCACCACAGCTTCATCATCATCTATTTCACCTCCTGTGTGTTCATCATCAAAATCTCCCATAGCCATAAGCATAAAATCATTCACTTTGTTTTCACATGATGAATCACTATCTATGTCTTCTAAAGAATTGTCATTGTTTGCACACAAACTTTTCTTTTTACTATATTTCTTGAATTTTTACTTCTTTTCATCATCAGATTTCTGGTCCTTGTTCTGGTGGGGACACTTAGATGCAAAATGACCTATCTTACCACAGTTAAAACATTTGAAGGGAAGCTTGCCTTGATATTTTTCTGATCCTTTCTTTAACCTTCTCACAATTTTTTCCTCAATATCATCTAAATCTGAATCAGTATTCTTGTCTGCTTTAAAAGATGCTTCTCTAGTAATGGATTTATCTTTGTTGATTCTCATTTCATATGTAGTCAAAGTTCCTAGGAGTTTATCAATGGACAGAGTTTTAAGATCATTTAGTTCTTATATTGCAGAGACTTTTGAATTAAATTTATCAAGCAAAGATCTTAAAATCTTCTGAACTAAAAGTGATTCTTCAAACTTCTCACCAAGACCCTTCATGGCATTCACAAGTTCTTCAACTCTTAAAAAATACTTTCTAACTATTTCATCTTCATTCATCTTTAGTTGTTCAAACTTCAACCTAAATGTTTGAAGTTTGGCATCTTTTACTTTCTCATTTCCTTCATAGCTGTTAATAAGTTTATCCCACATTTCTTTGGCAGTTTGAAGATGCATCACCTTTACAAACTCGACTTCTGCAAGTCCATTCAAGATAACATTCATTCCCTTAGCATTAAAGCTAAATTCTAACTTATCATCCTTGGAAGCCAACACAACAGGCTTTGTATATCCAGTCTCTACTACATCCCAAACATCAGCACCTAAGGCCATTAGGTATGTTCTCATTCTAACCTTCCAAAAGGAAAAAATTGTTCCATCAAATAGAGGAGGCTTATTGGCTGAAGTCCCTTCATGACTTGTCATGTTTAAGCTTACATATCTACCTTTAAATAAAAGGAACCCGCTCTGATACCAATTGTTGAAATTACTACGACAACTGAGAGGGGGGGGGGAGGTAATCAGTTGTTACTATGCTTAAACAATTTTAAGTCTATTAAAACATTTTTAATCTTTCATCAAGTGACCATAAATATTATACATCATATGAACAACATAAACAATGAGCATCAATCACACATAAGATATACACATAGATAGATTTTTCGCGAGGAAACCCATAAAGGGAGAAAACCTCTTCTTCTTCAAAATGATAGGCAGTCTTTTAAGTTTTGTACATCATCTATGTTTGAGCACCAACTCAAAGTGAGGCTACTACCTCTATTTTACAAGCTCCAACTTATTGAGAGCACCGACTCTCTGGTTTCTCTAGCACCCACTAGAAGGAAGCACCAACTCCCTAAATATTCTAGCACCAACTGGATTTATACAAGCACCAACTTGTATACAAAAAACTCTGTGTTTTCCCGAGCACCACCCTACCACCCTGTTTTCTAGCCACAACTAGATGGAAGCTACAACTCCCAATATTCAAGAACCAACTTGAATATTAGAGGACCAAAGTCCTCCCTAGCACCACCCTTCCTCCCTGATTATAAATAAATGATTGAATAACCAACAACACAGATAAATCGATTCTTACCACTTCTTCTCTGTTCTATAAATCTGATCTGCTTCTAACTATTCTACAATTCTTCTCTTCCTTTGTATGTTCTACAATTCTGCTCTGTTTCAAGTTGTTCTGCAATTCTTCTCTTGCTTCTGTCTCTTCCTCATCTGTTACTCATCTCTGAGTTTTATCTCACACTGTGCATACTGTCGGTCTCACACTGCGCATATTGTGATTTTCCCTTTCTTACAATTCAACTCATTTTTCATTCAGAACAACCAACCGTACACAGTCGCTTCATATCACCTTTTATTCACACACACCTCATCAGTTACACCTCGAATCTTCTTGGGAAAAAATGCCTCAGCCACTAAATCGCCAATCGATCAAGCATCATGAATTAGTTATTCTAACTGAATCATAACTGAACAATTAATCATAAAGATCAACAGTAGCTCTTCGATCAGATGCTCAAATAACTAGCACCGTTGGATTAAAAGCACAAGGTCTCGCGTTGATTTCGCCATTTCGCATTTCAGAATTCTTGTGATGAGATTTCTTTATGCTCCATGTTGCGATTGTCGAGACTCCGAGATGGAGATTAGCGCCGCTAGCTTCTTCCCCTCACGTGACCACCAACGGTGACCACAGGCTGTGCCAAAAGGCGCTTCGTATTTCGTGGACTTATGAACTTCATCGAGGCTGATCAATGGTAGAGATCTTCAATGATCCAACGGTCCAGATCTCATCGCGATCTCGCATATCACGATTCCTGTGATGAAGGTTCTCGACACTCCAAGTCGCGATCATCGAGACTCCAAGACGAAGCTTAGTACCGCTAGCTTCTTCCCCTCACATGACCACCGACGGTGACCACAGGTTGCGCCAAAAGGTGCTTCGTATTTCATGAACTTATAAACTTCATCGAGCTTGATCAACGGTCGAGATCTCCAATGATCTGACAGTCCAGATCTCATTGTGATCTCGCATATCACGATTCCTGTGAAGAAGGGTCTCGAAGCTCCAAGTCGCGATAACCGAAACTCTGAGATGGAAAACGAGCACTTCGCTCCTTTGACTTTCCACTCAGTGAAACGATGATCTTTCGCCATGTGTCCTATGGAACCAATGGCCCAGATATTATCGTGATTTATCCACTTCATGAGCCTTCTTCATGCCTGATCAACGATCCACAATTCTTGGTGATCTGACAGTCCAGATCTTTTCATGATCTCGCATATCGCAAGTTCCCACACCTTGCTCCGTTGACTCCTCCAATGTGAAAGTCAGTGAAATTCCAATCACTTGCCATGTGTCCTATGACTCCAACGGTCAGGATTGTTATCGCGAGTTCCAACCTCTTTCCTTTGGATTTCCCGATCTGCGAAACTCCGAAACGAAACCTTTGTCGTGCTTTGACTGTTTTCCTCCTTCTGATCTTACACTGTTGATCTTGCCATTATCGCTATGCTATTGATCGTGTTGATCTTCACCATCAATGACAAACACGCATACTCTGCCTCTATCTAAAAACATGCCAACAAATTTTTACTCATAAATTCATCATTATAAATTTATTTAACAATCATTAAAGTATGAGAAATACTTCCTTAGTATAGTGATTTATCTTTTATCATTTCTGGGTTATACTAATTCTCTTAACAGAATATGAAAGAAGCTAAACAATATCAATTATTAGGACTACTCTTGTAATATGATATTCTCTTTAAATCTCATGTTTAATCCCCATCATTTTCAAACCATTGCACTTGGTATTTAGGAACTATTTTCTATGTGCCAAGTTAGATTAGTTTTTTCATTTGTTTTTTGCAGTGTTAGTTAGATATTCATTTAGTAATACATACTTGAAAGTCTCCATATGTTGGAGCAAATATTATTGTGGCTTTGTTGAGCCCATGTTTCATTTAATTTAAGGTAATTTATTTTAGATTTATATTTATTTTAAGATAGTTTAGGTAAGGGTAAGTGGACCTATTAAAACCAGTCGGGATCACCATACCAAATAGAAAAGGGTTTAATTGGGACCCTGACCGGGTGATTTCCACAATGTTGAATATGGTAAATTTTGGCCATCAACATTTTTGGCGCTAGAAGGAGGGCCACAAATAAATTATCTGTGTAGAGTCTTATTTTGAAGTTTCTAACTAATCATGGCTCCTATGTACATTCCTACTTTGGGTCATGCTTTTAGTTCATGCAGGCCTACCAAGTACATACCCAAAAAGCATCTTGAATCCTTGTCTAATTTGAAATTTGATGTTGAGAGTAAAACTTTTGTTATTGATCATATTTGTCATTTTATGAATAAATGCAAATATTTTGACATTACTAATGATAATTAAATTCGCAGGTTGTTTACTCTCACATTCCAAGGATGGATTTAGAAATGGTACAAAGTGTTACCAGCTAAGTCTATACATTCTTGGGACCATTTTATGGAGGTTTTTCTGTCAGCTCATCAAAATTATAATTATGAAGAATTGTGTTTAGAAATTGAAAATATTTCTATGCATGTAGATGAATCTCTTGATGAATTCTATGCTATATTTATGTCACTTTGTTTTAGATTCCATCTCGAGGACTTACCTTCAACAGAATATCTGATTGAATGTTTTATTGCTCTTGTTCTTCCTGCAAATGAACATAGGAAATCAAATGAGAATGAACAAGATGTGTTATATCCATTAGTTAATTTTGATTCCACATATAATGTTGTTGAACCCATGAATGAATTTAAAAATGCATCACAATCACACACATTTGTATATTCCTTCACACACTTTCAGATTCCAGAAAATGATAGTAAAAATTTAAATCTGAAATCTGAAAATGTAACTGAAGTATCTCCTATTGGTTGTGGTCACCATAAACAAGGTTCAATAAGAATCAGTGAAACTCAAAATTTGACTAATAAACAAATTGATCTCTCTTCTTTAGAGGTAAATTCGAGACTAGTTCATATTTCCTCAACAGAAAGTTTATCATTAAATCATAGTTATAATTTTATTAATGAGGATGAAAATCTTCATAAAGCATCTAATTTATTGTACTCAGGAAATCGTTACATTTTGTATCCATATCTTTTTTCCAATCCAGATTCATTTAGTGATGATTTTATCAACCCTTCTGTTGAAACCTTTTCATCAACTAGTTCAGATTTATTAGAAAAAGAGTCATTTATTGATAATGATTCTTTGATTTTTAATGTTAATTTGTATCCTCTTGCTTATCCTTTTGATGATGTTGTTGATCCCAATATTTCATGTGATTTGCAAGAGAAAGAAATTATCTTTGATGAATATTTTGACCTTGATGGCATAGAGTCACATTCATTGCAAAGTGATGTGAATTCAGAATCAATATATCCTCATGCATTCCTTTTATTTCCTTTTTCTAAGCACAAATATGTTTGTAAACATTCTGATGTGTTTGATTTTTATTCTAATAATTCATTTCAAGTTTCCAACGACACTCATTATAATATTCATTTGGAAATTTGTTTTGATAAAAAAAAATTGGAACTCTTCTCTAGTGGCAATTTCATCCTCGAAAATGATCATTGGTCCACTGGTTGCCTTACTAATTCTAGATTTGATGATTGTGTACATATGACTATTACTTTGGAGAATTTCACTTCTTCTTTCCCCTTATATATTTCTCAATATTATCCATGGAAATAAGTTAGTTCTTTTAAAATTTTGAGGGCTAAGGCGGATTCTCATGATCTTATCAAGTCCTCTGAAACAAATTTTAATCAGATTCTTCATGGTATCTTTACAAATTCTCTCGATTGTACATATCATGATAGAATTGAGTTATGGTTAGAAAAATCTTATATTAGCAAGTTTATTGTAAATAAGAGTATTCTTCTCTTGTATATTATTAATATAGATGTACATATCTTTAATTTTTCATGTTGTTTGATATTGCCAGTGTATATGTTTCTAATTTCTGATGTACATATTCATGCAGATCTTAAGCAATTGGAATGGCTACATTGGAAATTCCATTTTACTTAGTTCATGTAGAATAGTTTAGAGTAGTTTAGTAGTATGAGTAGTTTACTTTATTTTTTCTTGATTAGTTTAGTTGTTAAATAAACAAGCAACAATTTTTTTTTAAGAATGTACACCTTAATTTTGGGAAAAATTGGTTAATGGTGAGAAATATTCTTCTAAATAATTTATTTTCCCAAATATACATTTCAAGTATTTAACAATATTCATGTTAATATTTTTCTAAGTGTTTGATGATGGATTTAAAATCATTTCCTTTTTGGATGGCTTTCTTTTCTAAACTTGATGTTTTCCTTAGTTTAGTTCCAATAAGTATGATGATCATAGGCATATGTGAACTTTGAAAATGATGCAATTTCTTTATGTTCTTTAATCTTGATCATGAAAAGAAGTTACTTCTCAAAAATATGGAATTTGGAGAAAATCGAGTTGCGGAAGAAGGTACCACACACCCTCTACAAAGGCACCCAAGAATGAGACACTATGACCCTTAGTATGTCATGAGCCCTATGCCCATTGAGTCTTGACCCCATCATCCTAATACACTCTACATGGCTTAGAGAGGGACCTCTTGGAAGCTTTCCCTTGCCAAGGGCAATATCTACCCAATAGGACACCTCTTCAACCCTCCCATACTTAAGCTTGGCAAATCGCATAGTGTCTTTGAGTTGTTATTTGTTTGATATAGTAATCTTTGATGCACATGCTTAGATGGATTATTTATTGACTGGATCCACTTATCATGATGTTATGACTTGAGATCCTTGGACAACATGTTCCTTTGTCTTTGCGGGACCTAGCTGGTGGACAATTTTGGGAGAAGAAGCCTAGCTTGGGCTTCCATGGGGCTACAAACCCACGAGTTGGATGTCAAGGGCTCGCATGCCAGACAAGAGAGAGTTGACTTGGACAGCCTTAATGATGACTTGGATGACCTAGCCCACCCATTGTTTGCCAAACGATTTGCACATGAGGGGAAAAACATCCCACTTTTGAGCATGACATCATGATTTTGGGGGCTAGGGCTTGGTGGTGAGGTGCCACTCATTTGCACTTGGATGTTTTGAGGAGAAGAGGGTTTTCACCATGATGAGATCACTTAGATGCTTGACACATGGCCTTGGGAGGCCCTTCCATGGCTCTCCAACACTAACGACCTCCTCAAAGTGGAAAAACGTCTGCTAAAGGGGTGACGTCATCCTAGATTAGGGTTTAGTTTGTGCAAAAGATGAAATTTTAAGTGAATTGTTTAATATTATTGTGTTAAGGGGGAAAGATTAGGGTTGTTGACCCCTAATCTTGTGTTTTATTCCTTATTTTGTGGACAAGCCATGTTGGCTAATTTTTGTATAAATAGAGATCATAAGATCTCATTTTGAATCATAACTCTCCTCTTGTGAGAGGCTTTAGTCTGAAATTTTCGACCTCCTTAACTCTTTTAGCTCTTGTGCACTTGTCTTATGGCTAATTTTATGAATGGTTGATGGAGGAAGGCATAGCGCTAGCTTTGGATGATGCTTTCTAGCTCTTGTGGTGAATTGTCTTAGCATTTCTCAAGATATTGGTATGGTTTTTACTCTCTTGCTATCATTTATTTCAAGTCAAGTTATGTTATGCTAGAAGCTAGGTGGAAAGTATAAGGGCATACACCCCCACCATAGTCTTCACCATTTTTGCTTGCTTCATCTCATTAATCAAGGGTTTGCTAAGAGAAGTATAAGGGCATACACCCTCTTGTTGAAATAATGTAACTACGAAGAGCATTCTTATTATTATTGGATTAAATCCCCATTGCAGATTAATCATGTCATTGTTATTATTATTGTTATTGGATTAATCCCCATTGTGGATTAATCATGTCGGTAATTGTATAAGGACCAAATCCCCTTTTGCGGATTGGTCATCAGACAATTACAAAGGGCAAAATAAGAAGTCGGCCCTAGCAGTTATCATGGAAGACCCAGAATTAATTAAAGGTGGGTTTACCCACCCAGAGTGAGAGGTCGGCCCTGACAGTTGTGACCTTTCACACGTGCCAGTCTTGTATAAATAAGAGGCTAGCGCCTCACTTCAAACACATAACTCACTTGCTCATTTCTCTTATGAGGCAAGCTGCAATTACCAGAGAGAGGAGAAGAAGAATGGTGCATCTCTTGGGGAGGACTTTCTGTATTGGTTTGAGTTATCTCTTGAACATTGTATAAGCTATTTATGATAAGGAAGTTTTTGTTGGGTTTTCTTCCCCTAGAGGGTTTCCCAGGATAAATGTTGTGTCTCTTGTGAATGTGTATTTCTTAGTGATCTTGTTCTTATGATGCTCTTATCTATTGAAATGCAAAGAACTATAATAATGGCATAAACATTAACACCTCTTAGTTTAAACCCTAGCTTAGAGAAACTTGCCTTGGGAAGTAAAAGGGCTTACACCCGCAAGGTGGTAGCTTCTCTAAGCTCCTTGTGACTCCATTAACCCAATAGTAAAGGCACTAGTCATTGATTTGTTGCATTGAAGATATAAAATTATTGCATTGGGAAACATGAATTTCAGTCTTTTTTACTTCTTGCAAAGTGGATTGTCTTCCTTGTTCCTTGGGCACCTCATAGCCACTAGATCGTCCTCATCTAAGGGCTACTTATTCTTGTTGTTACAAATTTTCATCTTCAGCCATTAGGGCTGCAAAAACCCTTACTTGCTTAAATAACTCTTTATTCAACCATTGGTTTTTGCTCAAAGTTTGCACACTTACTCTAGTTGTGCTAGTGCACATTTTTGGCAACTTTTGAGAGGATTCCAGTGGCTCATTTTCTTTCTATAATAGATTGAATGTTATAGCCATAAGGCTGATATAATTTGTTGCAAACAAGTGTTTACAATAGCCTTATCTTTTGTGCTAGAATTTTGTTTTTTCATCTTGAGTTCGGCTAGTCTTTCTCTTGTATTTTCTACTTGATATCTAGCACTTATTGAGCAGCTTCTAGTATCATTTATTTGTTGATATATAATGTTATCCATTGCTAGAAATTAGGGACAGCAATCTTAATTTGCTTATCCAACTAACATATATTGTTGCAAAGTGTCTTTTATTGTGTCTCGGGTAGGTACACTCATCTGAAAAAGAATTGTACTTGTGGGGCAGCCATTACTTAACTTGCAAGGCATCTCTCCCTACCTTTTTTTCCATCTAGACTTGACCTCTAGGGGCTTCTTTTCCACTTCTCTCCAACTCCGTTTCAATCCCCCTACGTTCGCCAGGATCGCATCCCTAGAGTAACCTAGTCACCCTTGAAGTGTGGGACCTACATTGAGGTGACATTGGGTGTAGGATTCCCATAGTTGTAGCACTTGTTCCATGGTTGGGTCGGGCTTTGCCCAACCTGCAACTTGTGCTACAACATTTTGGCGTCATTGTCAGGGAGGATTTTGAATCCTCTTCGTACCCTAATGACACTTTGGTAAGTTATCCCAAAGTCTTTTCCTTAGCTTGCCTGGCGACTCCACCCAAGGAATGTTCCCTTTCCACTTTTCTTGATGAGAACATCTTGAAGCTCATCTGGCGACTCCACCTTCCTAGAATCTTTCTTTTCCCTTTTTCCCCCTTTCCATCCTTTGATGAGCATTAGTCTCATATGTGGACTCCATTGAGTCTCTGCCCTAAATGATGGAACCATGGCGTCACGGGACTTGCCATGGGCATTCCATAATGTGTATCCTTCTCTTGATGTTCAGAATGTCCCTGGCTACCCAAATCATCGCCCAACAAAATGGAGAGCAAATTGCCTCAAATTTGACGATGATCCAGCTCTAGTAGTCACCCATGTGGCAAATTATATGAAATATGTTTCAAAACTAGATGTACTACATGAGGATGTGCCAATGAAAATTTTTGTATCTTCATTGGAATCAAGTCAAAAGGATTGGCTTGCACACTTATGTGATCCGAAGAGTATCCCTTCTTCTACAAAACTCATTGAAGAATTTCTCAGGCATTATCGGCCAGCTACTCAGAGTTTGGAATATGTTTTTCAAGAGCTTAAACACATTCTTTGCAGAGAAGGTTTTCCGATCAATGATGAGACAATAGATGAAGAAGTGCTCGAAGAACATATTCATGAAAACAAGTTTGAAGAAGATCCTGATGAAGAAAATCTGGACGAGACATTTGATGAAGAATAAGTGCTCATATCTACCCTTTGTTGGAAATACTAGAACAACTGAGAGGGGGGGGTGAATCAGTTGTTTATAAGCTTAAACAATTTTATGCTTTTTAAATACTTATTAAGATTTCTTCATGTGTCATCAACCAATCATACAACATATGGACAATAAGAGTAAAGATCATCAGTCACACATAAAATACACACAGAGACAGATTTTCACGAGGAAACCCATAAAGGGAGAAAACCTCTTCTTCTTCGAAATGATAGGCAGTCTTTTTCTGTTCTGTACATCATTTACAATTGAGCACCAACTCAATGTGAGGCTGCTACCTCTGTTTTACAAGATGCAACTTGTTTGAGAGCTCCAACTCTCTGAATTCTCTAGCACTCACTAGAAGGAAGCACCAACTCCCTGAGTACTCCAGCACCAACTGGATGGAAGCACCAACTTCCTGAATGTTCCAGCACCAACTGGATGGAAGCACCAACTTCCAGTTACACAGACTTCAACCTGTATAACAGAGAACACCTATTCTCCCTAGCACCACCCTGCCACCCTGGTT
>ML803704.1:137344-157703 GCA_009831015.1 Picea engelmannii
ACTAGTTCTAACCTAGGGGCTATCTGACCAAGATTAGACAGTGTGATCAGATGCATTCACTAACCTATCAACATTGAAAATTTAAAAGAACTTGGTCATGCTTGAAAGGTATGACCAAGTTGCTATTATTGCATGGGGCCATTGTTTCAATTCTTTTTAGCCCTCTTTTCTTTTTCTTTCTTTTTTCTTTTTTTTCTTTTTCTTTTTTCTCTTTTTTCTTTTTTCTTTTTCTTTTTTCTTTTCACAAATTATTTGAAGAATGCAATATCATTTGTCAACCAAATCACCAGATACAGATAGTATCCAAGTCATCAACTGATTCCCATAATTTATGGGGTGATAACAGGGGACATTACAGTCTCCCCTACTGGAAATTGCTTGCCCACAAGCAATTCTGATCCTGTCTCCTGGAGAACCTGTTCACTTTCCCAAGTAGCATCCTCTATAGGTAAGTTTTTCCACCTTATCAAGTATTCCCTGATGCTCCTCTTCCTTAGCCTCTTCTCCCTCACTTCTAATACTTCCTCTGGAACCAGTATCAATTGCCCCTCCTCATCCAAAGGAGGTGGTAGTTCTTCAATAGGAATGATGTGTTTCCCTATGGCTCTCTTCAAGCATGATACATGAAAGACATTGTGTATTTTGCTGCCCTGAGGTAGATCAAGCTCATATGCTATAAATTTTAATGACAAAAATCAACAAACTAATATTTTGTCATACACTTAGCAACCTAGAGATAACTATCTTGCATGAACTATGAAATGTCTCAAACCCACATTCAGAAATTACCATAAGCAGAAATACACATTGCTAAGTAAATATGTAGCGGAAATAAACAAAATGAACATCATTCATCCAACCATGAATAACATAGAAATTTAGGCAAATGCCAGGGAAAACCCCAATGTGGGGAAACCCAATGAGAGAGAGAGAGAGATATTCTATTATTCAGCTTCAGGAAAATACATAACAGCAGCAATAACACTTTTCCAGCCAAGAGAAAAAACACTTACAGCACAAAATCTATCCCACCAAAATCTGCTTCAGTTTTCGTGCCACAGTCTGTACAACTGTGTGGATTTGCTGAAAACAACACCTCGTAAAATGTCCCCAAAATAGGCTACTATACCCTCTTCCTATATGTTCGAGCTCCTTCAGAAAACTCAGAAAAAATTGCCTCAAAAAACGTGCAATTAGAAAGCTACCTCGATTTTTGTGCCCAAGTTTGTTGTTGTACGGCCTGTATGGATCCGTACAGTACGACATATACCAACAAAACACAACACACCAAAACATAAATTCCCTCCTTGGGATTTTCACCCTAGCTCTCTTGGGAAACATTCCCTCCTTGCTGCCCTCTTTCCTCTCTCAAGCTTGTTCAGAAATCTCTCTTGCTCCTCTCAATGTGTCTTGCACACTAACCAATGCATTCTTTTATAAATCTGAAAATGACATTTTCCCTCTAAAGTGTCTTTTCACCTTCCCCAACCCTAAATCCAAAGGCCAAGATCTAATCTTGCCTTTGCAAGATCAAGGGCCATGATTCATTCCCTCCAAAATGAATCACTTTAAATATTAAAGTACATTTCACTTTATTACATAAGTGCACTTTATGAAATAAAGTCACTTTAAAATTAGAAGGTACACTTTATTAAAAAGTCACTTTAATAAAAGAACCACTTTACAACTTTATAAAAACCCATTACAAAGTTAAGTGCCTAGTAGTGTCAACATAAAGTAACATCCGCATACAAGACAAAACATGTGGAGTACCTCCCGAACTAAAAAGATATCATATGCCACAACCCCTAGTTTTTTTTTTACCCTGTATGGTCCAAAAAAAGGGGTTGGAGCTTTTCTACGCCGCTCCTCTTAATAGATGTTTGTTTGTATGGTTGTAGCCTCAAGTATACCAAGTCCCCAACCTCAAATGCGTGATCCACTCTATGCTTATCTGCTTGCACCTTTTTTTATTTTGTGCCCTTTGTAAGTGGTCTTTAAGTTCTATGAGTATATCTTGACTCTGTTGAATCCAATCCTGTGCCATAGGAGCTCTACTGTCATCGAAGACAATCTCCACAAAGGTGATGGGATCATAGTTGTATAAGGCCATGAAAGGTGACATACCAATAGACATGTGATAGGTGGTGTTGTAACAAAACTATCCCAAATGAAGCCACTTAACCCGGGCCTTCTGTTGTCGTGAAACATAATTCTGAAGGTAGCCTTCAACCCATTTGTTGACTATCTCAGTTTGGCCATCAGTTTGAGGATGATAGCTAGTACTGGGGGTCAAGGTTGTACCTACCAATCTGAATAGCTCTTGCCAAAAGGTGCTCATAAACCTGATGTCTCTCTCACTCACAATGGTTTTGGGAAAACCATGCAAAATGAAGATCTCTCTGAAGAATAAATCTACAACCTGTGAAGCACTGAAATATGTGGCAATGGCGAAGAAATGAGCAAATTTGGTTAATATATCCACAATCACAAAAATGCAATCCTTGCACTTGACCTTGGGAAAACCTGTAATGAAACCTGTTATCCCCTAGCCTAGGGATAACTAAGGATATTATGTCTCGAGGCCCACAGGTCCTAGACATGGAGTATCGAGATCCATATTGACTTGAGCCTCGCCCTGGAGGGCCCATTTATCTTCTCCAACGCCTCCACCTTGTCAGCAGCAAAAGCATCCATCCTATCGGCCTAGTCCTTCAGCAGCAGTGGGTCTTTCTCCATGAGGTAGTGAGCCTGGGTATCATGGTATGTGTCACTCTCATTCTCAAAACATTTGAATATGTGCATTTAATTCTTTTTACTTCTAACATGTGCTTGGACCTTATGCCTTTCCACTTGTCCACACCTAGGGGGAATGACAGGATGCCCTAGTAAGTTGGTTCCCATAGGGTTTGAGTTTCCACTGGGTGGGTTCATGAAAGGTCATCGTCCATTACCACCATAATTACCACTTTTCATCTTTTTCCCTCTCATCCATCCCATACATTGGTTCGGGCATTGGGTTCGCCAAGCTAGCAAAAGGTTGTACCTTACCTTGTGGGAAGAAGGGGCTAAAGGCCTAGAGGGTAAAAGTAGTTGGCAAAAGATAAAAGCCAAAAGAACAAAACCTTCAGATGCTTCACCCAGGGATCCCCGAGAAAGCAATAAAAGGCTTCTTAGCAAGAAACAGAGGGACCCATAAAATAATAAAATCAAGACCTAGTTGGAGGATAGTGGGTCTCATCACGAGTTAGCCTATTAGGTCCATGGGCATGTAGCGGTATGACACTACCATTAAGTTGGTCACCACGCCAAGGTAGTGGTTGTTGGTGGCATAGCCAAGAGAAAGGGGGTCTCATCACGAGCCAACCTTCTCATCTCTGTGAAATGCTTGTGGGTAACATTGTCACCATTGGTCACCACGTCAGGGCAGTGTCCCTTAACCAGTCTCTTGAAAGAAAAAGAAATAAGATAAAAGATAAAAAGCATTGAATGGGCTTGGAAACATTTGCATCTATGACAAGGTGCAACTCACCCTCTTCAGAGGCACCCACAGGTAAGCCATGCATTCCCCTGTCATCACTGCACCCATTGCTCAGACATCCCTTACCACCTCATCCACTTAAATGGCCTGTATTTGTCTTCATCTGGAAACATCCCACATCCAATGAGAATTAGCCTAATAAGACCTCCTAACGTCCCCTCCAAACCTGGCTTGTAGAATAGCAAAACATCTTTGAGCACTAGTCTGGGAAAAGGGGGTTTTATGCACATGTTTGAATAACTTGATTATTACATCTAATTGAAATTGCTATGATCCCTGTGACTTATGAGCCCATGGAGAGTGTACTTGTTGTTGTGGCAGGGCCACACCCGACAGACAGGTACATATGGGGAGATGATTAGTTCGAACCTCCGTAGGGCTAAAAGCCCACCAGATGGATGCTGAGACCCCAGCCATGGGAAGAGATAGATCAGAGGTTTGCACCAGAGAGAGACGAGGACGTTCCACCAGAGACAGTCAGGCAGGCCTAGACCTAGGGGGGTCTTGCCCTCCCACTATGATGTAGGCCTTGGAAGGCCCATCACGTCACCTCTGTGACCCTTGACGTCACCCAGCGTTTGATGGACACTTTGGAGGCAGTTGTGTGCCAAGTGGCACGTGTGGCTTGATCTGGAGGCCTTGGGAGGCCTAATGTTTTGCTCATGGAAGCCAACGTTGCACTAAAAAGGCCTAAAGTCACCCTAAAAGGGCATGACGTCACATTTTTTGCTTGATTTAGGGTTTTAATTTGTCATTTTATGTAAAAACTGGATATTACATGTAACTGGCCATGTCGACCTTTTTGACCTAATTCTGGTCATTGTAACTGTATAAATAAGGGATTTTCCCTTGTATTTGTTCATCATCTTTCATTCACACAAGTGTGAGGTCTGAAATTTGTGCCCTAATTAGGCTTACTTGGCTGAAATTTGTGCCCTAATTAGGCTTACTTGGCTGAAATTTGGTGCACACTTCTTGAAGGAGGCTTATTTTGGACTATTTTGCATTTTTCTTGGTGGAAGTGTTCAACTAAGCTATTTGCTAGATGATTCTTGGTGAATGTAAGTAAATTTTCTGCAATTCTTCTTCATTGAATGGTTATAGTTATATTTATCTTGCATTTATACTAAGATTATGAAATTGCTAGCTTAAAACCCTAGGAGGCTAAAGCACATGTCATTGTCCTTGCCTTAATAACTTTTACCTACTAGATTATGCTAGAACACTGATTTTCTTGAAGCTTTTGCTAAGGGCCTTGCCATTGCAACACCCCAGCACATTTTGCTTCATCTAAGTCGTCATCTACTTCATCTTTCAGCTAAAGAAGGAGGAAAACTACTAGGGCCTAGGGTTACCTAATTCCTAGTAGCCATTTTCCCTCTAGGGTTTGGTGATTGAAGCCTTGGGCTACCAACACTTCAATTATTGACCCTCTTGTCTCTAGTTCTCTCATTATCATTTGTTCCTTCAAGATTTTTCATTGCCTAAATGGACTCCATTTACCCTAAAAAAACATTGATTTAAGCCTTGCTATTGAGTGATTGACAAAAACTATTATCAAAACCTTTACCTTGAGCTCTTTACTAACTACTCCTAACCTTAGAATAGTATAATCTACTAACCTATTTGTTTTTGTTACTAAAGTAAGCTACAACCATCTATTGTAGCACTAAAAGAACCTAAAAGCAATTGAAAAGTTGACTAAGACACTGTCTTATTTGCTTTTGACAAATGCTAGTATTTTGGTATTGATGAGTAATTATTCTTGGTCATTTTGAAGCCATTTTAAGGCGTTTGTTCTGAAGCTATTGTCTTATAAACATTGCTTCTATAAATTTATGTTTGCTTCACCATATATCAACTATTGCTTTTATTGATAAAGTCCATGGTTTTATGAAGTACTAACAACAAATTGTACTTACAAAAGATATATTTTCTTCTTGCTTTGTTCTGGGCAGGTACATCTTAATTCTTCATTACTTCATTGGTTAAAACCCTGGGACTTTTTGATCAGTGTGACTTGTGAGAGGGGACATTCTCATAGAAACTTTAACCTTTGCCTTCTCAAACCCCAGGTCATCGAGGAAATCTCCCCTGGGCTATGAACCCTAAATAGAAAGAGGTATCCCATTGAGGTGACAGTGATAGGATAACCTCCCGTTACGCCAATTTCCCTTCCCTGTCCTTTGGAATAAGTACAAATTGTGCGATAACAAAACCCATGGATATACTTTCCCATTTATGCTCTGGGATGGGGAGTGGTTGCAGTAAACTGGCTGGGTGAGTGTGTTCATCCTTGTTCTCCTGACAAGTGGAGCATTCCTTGATGTAGCGCATCACATCCTCCTTCATGCCCTTCCATGTGAATCCCTCCCTTATCTGCCTATATGTTTTGACAAACTCTCGATGCCCTTCCAATGGTGAATCATGACATGCTTGTAATACTCGTCTTTTGAATGTTGACTCAAGAACTAGGAAGATTTAGCCCTTGTTGTATATGATGTCATCCACAATCCTAAAGTTATCATCCTGTACCTTCCCATCCATTAACTCACAAGCAAACCTTTTTTTTGAATATTCCACCAAAAGGTGTGCTTTCCAGTCAACTGAAATATATGTCATAGCATAGATTGAGGGTCTTCTAGATAAGGCATCAACCACCACATTATTTTTCCCTTTGACAAATTCAATGTCAAATTCATAGGCCTGAATCTTGCTAACCCATTTATGTTGTCTTTCATTTAAGTCCTTTTGATCCAAAAAGTACTTGAGGCTATTGTGATCTGTCCTCACAACAAATTTGGCCCCAACCAAGTATTGTCTGAATTTAGCCAATGCATCCATGATAACTAACGTCTCCTTTTCATAAATGGTATAGATAAGTTCAGGACCTCTCACTTTTATCCTCTCACCTATGGGGCGCATATCCTGCATGAGTACTACTCCAATGCCTTCTCCTGAGGCATCACACTCCAATATGAAAGGCTGTCTGAAATCTGGTAAAGATAGTACCAGGCAAGTGCTCATTACCTTCTTCATCCTGTCAAAAGTTACCTGTGCCTCTTGGCTCCACTTAAATGCGCCCCTTTTGGTCAAATCTGTCAATGGTGCGCAAAGTTGGGAGAAGCCTTTTACAAACCTCTTGTAGTAGCAACAAATGCCAAGAAATCCCTTCAATTCAGTAAAAGTCTTCGGTGTTGGCCAATCAAGTATGGCTTGCATCTTCTCTTGATGCACTTGTACTCCTTTCACTCCAATGATGTGCCCCAAATAAAGAACTTATTTCATTCCAAATTCACATTTGGATTCTTTAACATACAAGGGTCTGTCCTTCCATGATGGCCAAGATTTGCTCTACATGTTGAAGATGATCCTCCCACGTTTTGCTATATATCAGCAAATCATCAAAGAAGACCACGAAGAATTTCCTTAATCGCTTGTTGAAGACGTGATTCATACAAGATTGGAAGGTGGTTGGTGCATTAGTTAGCCCAAAGGGCATAACCAAGAATCTATAGTGACCATAATGACATCTAAAAGTTGTTTTGGGCACATCTTGCTCCCTCATTTTGATTTGATGATAAACAGAGCACAAGTCTATTTTTGTGAAGTAAACAGCCCCATGAAGCTCATTCAATAGCTCATCAATCCTAGGGATGGGGTCTTTATTCTTGATGGTCTTTTTGTTCAGTGCCCTGAAATCAATGCACATGCGCATCGTCCCATCTTTCTTCTTGACCAACACTACGAAAGATGCAAAAGGACTAGAACTTGGCCTGATGTGACCCAGGTCTAAAAATTCTTTGATAGCCTTTTCAATTTCATCCTTATAACTTTTTGGGTGTCTATAAGGAGTAGTAATGACAGGTTTTCCTCCCTCTTCCAATTCTATCATATGCTCAAACCCTCTATCAGGTGGTGCCCCTGGTGGGATTGGTTCAAAGACATTGTTGTGCATGTCAAAGATTTTCTTAATATCCAGTGAGTAGAGAGGGTGTCCTTTCTTGTCTACCTGTATTGCGATTCTGCACTCTGCTGCGTATACAATGTCTTCTCTTCTGAAAATAGCTTCCATGCGCTTTGTTGTCACCACTCTAGGTGTATTACCTGTCATCCCTCTAAGCATCACCTTTTTTCCACTTTCTTCATTGAAGGACATTTCCATGGTTTTGTAGTTGGTGGTGATGGGTCCCAGTTTACTAAGCCATTAAACTCTCAAAATTATGTTAGTATCTTGTAGGTCCATCACATAAAAGTCTTGTGCCAAGTCGTGCCTGCCCAAAGTAAGCTTCATCCCTAGAATGTACCTGTCACAAGGCATGGTGCACCCACCTACGACCTCCACACGAAATGCCTCAAACTCTATTGTAGGTATATGCCTCCTTTTCAATAAGGTTGAATCTATGAAGTTGTGTGAAGCTACCTATCACAAGGCATGGTGCGCCCACCTACAACCTCCACACAAAATGCCTCAAACTTCGTTGTAGGTATATGCCTCCTTTTCAGTAAGGCCGAATCTATGAAATTGTGTGAAGCCCCCCCCCATCAATGAGTACTAAAACCTTTGGTCCCTGAAGCACTCCTCTCATCCTAAAAGTATTGAATTTAGGCACCCCACTAATGGATGTTATTGTAACCTTCTTGTCTGTTGTAAGGCCGAAACCTACTTCTTCCCTTTCTTCATTTTCTCTAGGGTCCACTCTAGGTGGATTTGCTTCTATGTTCTGGATATGGACGAATTTTTTCTCCTCATCATCAGAAATTACCTCAATATAATGGGCCTTTCCCTTACCCATACATATGTGCCCTGGCTCCCAAGGTTCTTTGCATGTGAAGCACAGTTGCTTCCTCCTCAAATCTTTCTTAGTAGCCTCATCCATAATGCCCTTTCCTCTGTCAACCCCCCTTTGATCTCACCCCCCTTAGTTTATGGGTGATCTAGGGAAAAACTTGGTTTTTGTTGCCGATCCCATCAAGTCCCTAGTCCTACACAAGGCCTCATGTAAGTTGGTAGGTTAAAAGCCTTGACCAAACCTTTTAGGGATTCCATCAATCACTCTATAAAGAGCATCATTAGTCTCGCTTGAGACACATCTGGTACCATCACTGCTATCCTCTGAAACGCCTCTATATAGATCTTTGGTGACCCAATTTGTCTGAGTTGTGTGAGTTCCCTGAATTTTAGCTCTGGATCTCCCTGATCAAACCTGTCCATAAGCCTCTGAGTGAAATCTGTGTAAGTTGTGATCTGGTTATGACCCAAGGTGGTCAAACCATGGTACCACCAATCATGAGCTTTGCCCTCCAACTACATGGTGGCAAACTTGATGGCATTCATCTCCCTCATGGGGTTAAGTTGAAGGTAGATGTCTAACTTTTGTACCCAAGTTTGCACAAACACCTTGGGAGACCCAGCAAAGTATGGAATCTCCATTTTACCTGCCCTGTGCTCCAACTCATTGTTGTTCCTGTGATAGTTTTTGGGTTGACCCCTGAATTTGATACCCCAATATTGGTCCAATGTCACCTGTATCTTGAATCCTGCACTCAAGGCCTCATATTCCCTGGCATATTCCTCAAAGTGGTCTTCTAATTCATTAAAGTGGTTACCCTATGGCTGGGCATCGAAAAATGTAGGCATATAGGGTCTAGGAGTAAACCTATTATGTGATGCCCCCCTTGAGGACCCTCCTCCAAAGATTTGCCCCTCTGCATGGTAGTGAAGATCCTAGTCATGATAATGTCTGGTTCCCCCATGGGAGCCACTGGCTTCCTTGTTTGCATAATTGCTTGGGCCATTCCCACCATGTGTCATCTGCAACAAGAGTGATGCAATTTTTCCCTGATTAGCATTTTTTTTTCCAAAGTTTCCTTCATTTCCACCTGTGCCCTGTGCATTGTCTCCTAGTTCTCTTGTAAATGAAACTCAAGTGTACTCTGTGTATTGTCTATGGAGCTTTTTAGCTCCTTTGCTATACCTGCTAAAACCTATGGATCATTGTCCTCACCTGAACCTTCCATTTCTCCCTCTGGTTCACATGTCTATCTTCTACGCCTTCCCATATAGATACCACTGAACTTATGCATGTGCTAATCCCCACAAGCTGGTGGGATTTAACGCTTTGATACCACTGTAATGTTCTCAAGCCATTTTTTGGCCCGGAAACAAGGGATGTTTACTTATTTATTTGTTGTTACTTGTGTGTTTGCAAGTTTACTTCATGAAGTTGTGTATTTAGAGTTTGCATTAAGAAGATCATAGCATGCAGATATAGATCTGAACATATAGCATAAGGAAATGACAAGATACAAGCCAGAAACACCAACATAGAATCAATAACTTCAGATATAACCTTTATTTAGATAATAGAGTGATCCCGATACAATAGATCAGCAAATCCGGGAGAATACCATAAGAATAACCAAGCTGGACTAATAGCTGCTACAACAACGTCCAAAACTGAAGATAATAGCCTCCAAAGGCACTACAATAAACTGGTGAAAGAAACAAGATTGGTTCCTTTCCCTTCAAGAGCTAGATCCAATCCTCCTAGTAGAGTTGCGCCCTCTTGGATCACTGTAGATGCTCAATATTTCAGCCTCAATCCTAGAGACCTCCAAATGCCTCCAAAATGGTTGGAATAGTAGATTGAGGCAAGCCAAACCCTCTGGCAAAGTATCAAGCTGGATGATGAAGATCTAACGCTTCAGATGGATAAAACCTTCTTCTGTAGTGCACCCTCCTTCTCTCCAACTCGTGCCAAGCTCTAATAAATCATCTTACAGAGAAACCCCTCCAAAATGGACTAGAAAGGGCACCCTTGGCCATACAGAGAAAACCCAGAAGTCCTTATGCCCAAAATCCTTCTCTTCTTCCTAGATCGAACTGTTCTCCTTCAGATGGTGCACCCTCCTACTGGAAACCCCCTTAGGTTGCGCACTGTCTCTTCCTCTGTTGATGGATATGACATGTACCTGTTATAGAATGGTGTGGGAGGAGTATTGCACCCCCGATATCAAGCTTGGATCAAGATAGGTGGGATCTTTCACCACCGGGTTGATCTCTAGGGTTTGTAATCTCAAAACCCTCAAAACGTCTTTGTGCTCAAGAGCCCAAATGCAAAAGTAATAATAATCTAGAATGAGCGAGAGATGTTCCCTCCTTTTCTTTTATACCCCGATCTAATTCTCTATTGAGTTAGTTAACCATCTCCTGGGGTTAAATCCTAGCTTTTCCACATATGTTCTTTTTCTTTCTTCATTTTACCTTTCTCCCTGTTATCGTGCAGTTTGTACTTGGATGTGAAGGAAAGGTAAAAGAAGACAAACTAACGTAACAGGAGACTATCCTATCACTGTCACCTCAATAGCATGTCTCTTTCTATTTAGGGTGGTAGGCCTATGGGAGACGTCCCTGATGACCTGGGGTTTTGAGAAGGCAAAGGTTTAAGGCTAAGTAAAAGTTTCCCTCTCACAAGTCACCACCGATCAGAAAGTCTGACTAAACAGCCAATAAAGATAATAATAACCAGAAATGTACCTGCCCGAAACAAAGGAACAAGAAACTATATATTTGCAAGATCACTTGTTGGTTAGTACTTCATATAATTGGAGACTTTCTCAAATAAAGCAATTGACTGAGAATATTGATGAAGCAAATCAATGTTGTATAGTAGCAACAATCACAATACGTTACTTCACAATAAATGCTTTTAAGAAGCTTCAAAATGAAGAACGATTTATCATCAATGTTACAATACCAACATTCATTAGAAGAAAAAACTACTATGCATTAGCCAATCTTTCAGTTGCTTAAAGAAGCTAAAATGCTGCAAAGTATAACTATAACTCAAATGGATAGTAGCAGCAATGACGTTAGTAGTTTAATCTAAACTAGGGTTAGAAAGGTGTTAGTAATTGCTCAAAGATTTGGATGTTTGTAGATTGTGATCAAAACACTCAAGCAAAAGGTCTTAGACTAGTGCATTCATAGGGAAAATGGAGTCAAAAGTAGTGGCAAGAGTTGAAGGAACAATAAGATAATAGTAGGGCCAAAGACAAGAGGAATTTGATGGTGAAGTGTTGGTAAGCCAAGGCTTCAACCATCAAGCCCTAGGGGAAAACGGTTTACTAAGGTGTAGGCAACCCTAAGCCTTAGCACATTTTCCTCCTTTAGCTCAATAAAAAAGTAAAATCGGCTAGGGTGAAGAGAAAATGATAGGGTGTTGCAATGGCAAGGCCCTAGCAATGTCTTCAACTGGTAAAATGGCTTCTTGGCATAATCTAGTAGGGAATTAAAATAAGGACACCAACATGTGCTTATTTTTTAGGGTTTATTCCAGCAAATTTCATTAACAAATGCGAGTAAAACACCATAACCATTCAAGTAAGGGAAGGATTGCATAAATTCACTTACATTCACCAAGTATTCATCAAGCCAAACCCTAGTTATAAACCTTCCACCAAGAAAAATGCAAAAGATAACCAAAATAAGCGTCCTTCAACAAGTGCGCACTAGTAATTTCAAAAAAAAAAACTAAAGGAGGGCGCAAATTTGAGACCTCACACAAGTGTGAGTGAAAGATGATGAGAAAATGAGAGATTAAACCCTCAATTTATACCATACCAATGACCTTAATTTAATGTTAGGTCACAAAAGGCCGACAAGGCCAAAAATACATAATAATATCGTTTTTACATTAAATATCATAATAAAACCCTAAATCAGGCATAAATGATGACATTGTGCCCTTTTAGGGTGACATTAGCCCCTTTCAGGGCAACGTTGACTTCCTGGAGAAAAACATTAGGCCTTCTTGGGCCTCAGGAACCTACCACATGTGCCAATTTGGCACACAACTGCCTCCCAAAACCTCCACAAGCATTGGATGACATCATGAGTGTCCTGGGTGACGTCATGGGCCTTCCAAGGCCAACATCCTGGTGGAAAGGGCACAACCCCCCTGGGTACAGGTCTGTTGAGCTGCCTCTGGTGGAACGCCCTCCTCTTCTCCGGTGCAAAACCTTTGATCTGTCTCTGTGCCCTGCTGGGGTCTCAGCATCCATCTGATGGGCTTTTAGCCCCATGGAGGTCCAAACTAATCATCTCCCCATGTGTACATGTCCATAAGGGTACCTGTCCATTTTGTATGATCCTGCACATCAACAGATACGCCCTCCATGGGCTCACAAGTCACAGGGATCATAGCAATGTCAATCACATCTAATCATCAAGTTTATTAAACATGTGCATAAAACCCTTTTTACCCGTACAAGTGCTCAAAGACACTATTCTAATCTACAAGCCAAGTTTGGAGGAAGTGACAAGGCATCCTATTGGCCTAGTGCTCAATGGATGTGGGGTGTTTCCAGGAGAGATCAAATCCAAGCCATGTGAGTTTTGAAGTGGATAAGGGATGTTTGGGCAAGGGGTGCAGTGATAGCAGGGAAATGCATGGCTTACCTATGGGTGCCTTTGAAGAGGGTGAGTTGCACCTGTCATGGCTGCAAATGTTTCCAAGCCCATTCATGCCTTTTGTCTTTTTCTTATTTCTTTTTCTTCAAGAAGCTAGCTAGGGGACATTGCCCTAGCATGGTGACCAGTGGTGGCAACGTTACCCACAAGCATTTCACGGAAATGAGAAGGTTGGCTTGTGATGAGACCCCCTTTCTCTTGGCTATGCCACCAAGAGCCACTACCCTAGCGTGGTGACCAACTGTTGGTAGTGTCATACCACTACATGCTCATGGACCTAATAGGTTGGCTCGTGACGAGACCCCCTATCCTCTAACTAGGTCTTGTTTTAATATTTTTTATGGGTCCCTCTGTTTCTTGTTGAGAAGCTTTTCACTACTTTCTCTGGGATCCCTGGGCGAAGCATCTCAAGGTTTCATTTTTTGGGATTTTATCTTTTGCCAGCTACTTTTACCCTCTGGGCCTTTAGCCCCTTCTTCCCACAAGGTAAGGTACAACCCTTAAATATTTGGCCAACCCAATGCCCAGACCAATGTAATGGGATGGATGAGCAAGAGAAAGGTGGAAAGTGGTAAGTATGGTGGGGAACGGACAATGCCTTCTCATGAATCCCCCCAGTGGAAACTCAAAACCTATGGGCACAAGCTTACTAGGGCATCCTGTCATTCCCCCCAGATATGGTCAAGTGGATAGGCATAAGATCCAAGCACCCGTTAGAAACAAAAAGAATCAAATGCACATATTCAAAGGTTTTGAGGATCAGAGTGACACATACCATGATACCCGGACTCATTACCTCATGGAGCAAGATCCATTTCTGCTACAGGACAAGGCCGAGGTGATGGATGTTGTTGTTGTTGACAAAGTGGAGGCATTGAAGGAAGAAAAGATGGGCCCTCTAGGGCCATGCTCAAGTCGATCTGGCTCTCGATACTCCATGTATAGGACCTATGGGCCTCAAGACATAATCTCCTTAGTTATCCCTAAACTGAGGATAACATCTGCTTCAACTCAGAGACATGTGCTCATCGTAGAGCGCATGAGAACCTCAACATCTCTGGCATAACCTGTAACCTACTTGATCTCAACATAAAGTTGTTAGCAATCATTTGGGGTGGTGATATATATATATAAAAGAAAGCAAGCATATATACAAGTGTGAAAACAAACTATTCTCAACATAAAGTTGTTAGCAATCATTTGGGGTATATATATATATATATATATATATATATAAAAGAAAGCAAGCATATATACAAGTGTGAAAACAAACTATTCTAGCATGAAATGCAAATGGTATATACAATGAATGAAAATGCCTACCTACTTACCTACACTTACCTGTGAAGTCAAGTCCCCCCACCTTGGTGGGGCTTGAGGAGGTGCTCGTTGACTGGTAGTGGACGCCTTCTTCCTTCCAATGTGGATAAGTAGTAAGAATCATCAACTAATTTTCTTCCGACTTTGATAGGTCCAAGCCAAAATTGAGTAATTCCCTTGACATTAGTTGGCTCTCCTTTCTTGAAATCCCACATCCATACTATGTCCTCCTCCTTGTATTCCCTGATTTTGAATTTGGTTGTTTCCTGAACAACCCTAGTGTATTGTGCAGAGGGAGGATGGTGGGATTCTGCTGTGAAGACTTCCTGTTGGGATGGTCGAATCAATATATCGCTTTCTCCCTTCTTTAGAAATTTTACAACCCCAACTTCTTTGTCTTTATACTTATCTAGGAGTTGTTGGTATTCTTCTCTCTTGGGCCATTGTATCTGATCAAAGTCTTCCTCTGTTGCAAAGCGCATATCATCGAAAGAAAATTCAGGAAGACTTTCCATAATTTGCTCATGTGTTTTATCATCTTTGATGGGGTCACTAGTTTCTTGCACATGGGTTCTGGTCATTTGCATGTTTGGGAGATGGCCTATTGTTCCATTGTTCAAAGGTATATTCACGTAAGTGAGGTCCATCTCAAGAGTACCCCACAACATTGAGGCAAATTTCCTAGACAACAACATCCCCCACACATCTGGGACGTCTACTACTACTATGTCAATGTTGATTACTTTCTCAACGTATTATTTAAGGCAAACTTCCACATTTTCAATTACCCCATGTGTGGGTATCGCTCTAAACTCAAAACCACACACATTCCTATAAGGTCGTATGACCTTTAGGCCCAATTGTTGCATGACCTAGAGAGACATCATGTTGGCATCGACCCCTAAATCCAACATGCAATTGTTGAGGCTCTTGTTATTCATCAGCAAGGTCATTAAAAAGGGCGGTTGTTCATCATACTGGACCATAAAGTAATCATCTTGTAACATGATAGGGGGGTCCATTGGTCCATCTGATCCCTTCAAGTCACGTGCATCTTGGATAGTGCCCCTTCGAAGTCAAAGTTTAAGTCCACTCTTTTGAATTTGGATGTTTTAGGAAGGAGAATGTCCAACGGTGGAGGCTTTGTTTGAGTTATTGCAGGATTGGTAGAGATACGCTGGTTTAGCTTCTTTCGCCTATACACCTAAAATTCTTGCTTCCTCAACTTCTCCTTTGATTCTTGGTCTAAGTTGTTTATCACTTCCATTCTAGCCTTCCTGGTTGCTTCTTTTATGCCCTCTCGGTGTTCCTCAAGAGTGATATTGAGGCAAATCTGGGGGCCTTCTATAACATGGCCCACATTGTTTACTTGATCATGGCCTCTATTGTTGTAGGGACATTCATGTTCCCAATGTACTTCACTACACTACAAACACCAAGGATTTTCATCCACGATGTTTGTAGGAGCTAAAGTATTAGGAACCTCTTGATCATTCTTTGGTCTATAAACTTGGTTCCCCTTTGGAATTGGCCTTTGTATGGGACCCTTGGTGCTTGGCTCTGGGCTATTTCCAGGTTGATAATCATATTCATCATTAGTTCTTGGTTTTTCATCATGCCATCCATGGTCATTTGCAATTTTTCCAAGCTGGCACAAATATCTGAGGAAGGCTCAGTGCAACGTTGTGGACTATCTTGGGTTTAGTGTCCATTTTGACCCTTGGGTTTGAGAAAGGCTCGATTTTGTATGAGTGGAGGTTGTCCTCAATCTTTGTAGCTAACTCTTGGGCTTCTTGGATCGTCTGAGGGTTCTTATCCCTGAGGAGATAACCTAGTTGACTAGTAAAAGCTTTGGTGTAAATGTAAACAAGGAAATTATTAGTTGGATGATGACTAACGGGAATCTTCTGCAACATGGTTTCAAACCTAGTGTGGAACTCTCTAATGGTCTCATTTTCTTGTTTCCAAAGGGTGTTCAGCCTAGTTAGCAGCATGTTGGGGTCTTCTTTGATACTCCGTCGTTTGAGAAAGGCCTCTTCCAATTTATCCATGGTTTTAATACTACCATCAGGAAGACTATGGTACCAACGTCTTGAAGCATCAAGGAGGGTAGTAGAGAACAATTTCATGACTAAATCTTCAGAATCATCACTAACGGGTGAAGCTGGAAGAATGCCCAAAAGTTTCTCATATGCTCTTCAACAATTATTGCATCAGTATCGATGACATGTCTAGCGGTTTGAAAAGATTGGATGACCATTGTCTTTGGTTATTGGCCTGGTTTGGGATGTTGGTCTGAGTTCCTGAGCTAAACATTGTGTTTAAAGGAACACTCCCTCTGAAGAGTGATTTTACTACAGGAGAGTTTCGGGGAGGCTTTATTCTAAAGGATTGAGAAGGGTTATTGTACCTCCTTGTGGATTGTGGAGTCGCCAGATAATTTTCTTGAAATTACTAAACAGATAAGGGAATCACCCTTAGTGGAGTCGTCGGGTAAGCTTTGTAAGATAAGGATTCTTGAGGAAGGGATTACCGAAAAAGTGTTGTTCGTGAGGAGAACTGACTTAGTGTTCCTCGGCAACGACGCCAAAATGTTATCGCGCAGTTTGTACTTGGATGTGAAGGAAAGGTAAAAGAAGACAAACTGACATAACGGGAGACTATCCTATCACTATCACCTCAATAGGATGTCTCTTTCTATTTAGGGTGGTAGGCCCAGGGGAGATGCCCCCAGTGACCTGGGGTTCTGAGAAGGCAAAGGTTTAAGACTAAGTAAAAGTTTCCTTCTCACAAGTCACCACCGATCAGAAAGTCCGGCTAAACAACCAATAAAGATAATAATAACCAGAAATGTACCTACCCGGAACAAAGCAACAAGAAACTATATATTTGCAAGATCACTTGCTGGTTAGTACTTCATATAATTGGAGACTTTCTCAAATAAAGCAATTGATTGATAATATTGATGAAGCAAATCAATGATGTATAGTTGCAACAATCACAATACGTTACTTCACAATAAATGCTTTTAAGAAGCTTCAAAATGAACAAGAACGATTTATCATCAATGTTACAATGCCAACATTCATTAGAAGCAAAAACTATTATGCATTAGCCAATCTTTCAGTTGCTTAAAGAAGCTAAAATGCTGCAAAGTATAACTATAACTCAAATGGATAGTAGCAGCAATGAGGTTAGTAGGTTAATCTAAACTAGTGTTAGAAAGGTGTTAGTAATTGCTCAAAGATTTGGATGTTTGTAGATTGTGATCAAAACACTCAAGCAAAAGGTCTTAGACTAGTGCATTCATAGGGAAAATGGAGTCAAAAGTAGTGGCAAGAGTTGAAGGAACTGTTATCCCCCACTTTCAGGGATAATTAGGAGATCATGTCTCGAGGCCCACAGGTCCTAGACATGAAGTACCGAGAGCATGATTGACTTCAGCATGGCCATGGAGGGCCCACCCCTTTTCTCTTCCAGCTTCTTTATCCTGTCAGCAGCAGCAGCAGCCTCCACCACCATCAGCTTGGTCTTGTGTCAGAGAGGGTTCTTGCTTCATGAGGTAATTAGTTCAGGTATCATGGTATGTGTCACTTTGATCATCAAAACCATTGATTATATGCATCTAATTCCTTTTATTTCTAACAACTGCTTGGATCTTACACTTGCCCACTTGACCATGTTTTGGGGATTGACAGGATGTGTCAGTAAGCCTGTGTCTGTTGGTTTTGGTTAGCCACTAGGGGTCATCTTTGAGAAGCCATCATCTGCTCCCTTCACAGTTTCACTTTTCCATCTTATTTCCTGCTCACCTATCCCAATCCACTTGTCTGGGCACTGGGTTGACCTATTTAGGGTTGCACCTTATCTAGTGGGAAGAAGGGGCTAAAGGCCCAAAAGGTAAAAGCAAGCTGGTAAAAGATAAAAGCCTAAGAATAAAACCTCGAGATGCTTGGCCCAAGATCCTCGAGAAAGCAATAAAAGGCCTCTCGACAAGAAACAAAAGGGACCCTAAAAATAATAAAACAAGACCTAACCAGAGGATAGGGTGTCTCATCACGAGCCAGCCTATTAAGTCTGTGGGTACCTAGCAGTATGACATTGTCATCAGCTGGTTACCACGCCAGGGCAGTGACCTTTGGTTGCATGGCCAAGGGAAAGGGAGTCTCATCACAAGCCAGCCTTCTCATTTCTGTGAAAGTACTTGTGGGTAACGCTGTCACCACTGGCCACCACACCAGGACAGTGTCCCCTGATTATCTCTTGAGCAAAAAAAAGAAAAGAAAAAAGCAATAAAAAATAAAAGAACAAAGGCATGAATTGGCTTGGAAAGAATTGCATCCATGACAGGTACAACTCGCCTTCTACAAAGGCACCCACAGGTAACATCTTGCTTCCTTGACCTGCGTTGCACCCACCAGCTTGGACATCCCTTGACCACTTCATCCACTTACATGGCTTGGAAGAGGTCTCTTCCGGGAACTTCCATTTATTCAGTGGACACTAGCCCAATAGGATGCCTTGCCCTTTTCCCAGACTTGTATTGTAGGTTTGTGTAACATCTTTGAGCTATTGATTGATCTATCAGGGGTTTTATGCATATGTTTAATAATATTGATGATGAAATGTGATTGACATTGCTATGATCCCTATGACTAATGAGCCCATGGAGGGCGTAGCTTTTGATGTGCAGGACCATGCCCGGCGGACAGGTGCCACCTTGGACTGGTACACATGGGGAGATGATCAATTCGGACCTCCATGGGGCTGAAGAGCCCATCAGGTGGATGTTGAGACCCCAACAGGGGGTAGATACATGACAGAGATGGATCAGGGGCTTTGGACCAAAGAAGAGGGCGACGTTCCACCAGAGGCACCCTAGCACAACTCGACCTAGGGGGGTTGACCCCTTCTCAGTGGAACGTTGGCCTTAGAAGGCCTAAGACGTCACCCATGGGGTTCATGACGTCATCCTTGCTTCATGGACGTTTTGGCAGATGGACAGGGCATTTGGCATGTGTGGCAGGTTGGAGAAGCCCAAGCGGGGCTAACATTTTTCTCCAAGATGCCCCATCTGCCCAAAAAGGGGCTAATGTCTCACTTTAAGGGGCTTTTACTCTCTTTCCAGCTTGATTTAGGATTTAATTTGACAATTTAATGTAAAAACAGTACGATTTGATATTATGGCCTTGTCAGCCTTTTACCTGACCTAAAATGTAAAATTTAGGTCAAGGTTTTGTATAAATGAGGGATTTTAACTATCATTTTATCATCACAACTTACTCACTCATTAGGGAGGTCTGAAATCGGCGCCCTCTCTTGGGTATTTTGTTGATTTAGTGAGGCGCACTTGTTGAAGGAAGACATTTATTGGCATTTATGGTGTTTATCTTGAAGGAAGGTGTTACAACTAGGGTTTGCATGGTTATTTTTGATGAATTGTAAGTATTTTTCTACAAAACTTCTTATTGAATGGTTGTAGTTTAATTTCTTGCATATGCTTATGAATTTTGCTAAATCAAAACCCTAGGTAACAAGCACAGAAGTAGGTCCTTGTCTCATGTCCCCTAATAGAGAAACTTTTCAACGATTGAAGAAGGAAAGAGCCTAGCCATTGCTACACTCTTCTCCTTTTCTTCCCCTATTGCTAGCCGTACTTTCTAGAGCTCAAGAAGGAGGAGACGTTCCAGGCCTAGGTTATCTACACCTAGGGTTGTTTTTCTTCTAGGGTTTAATGATAGAGCCTTGTTGTAGCAACACTCTCCCTCATTACACTCTCTTGTCTTGATTTTATCCTTTATGCTAGCCGTTTTTTCCATCTAAGGAAGGAGGAGAGATCATGAGGCCTTGCCATAGCAACACCAGAGTGAGGCTCTCTTGTTAATATTATGGTAGCTGCGGGAGGTATTTACCTCTACATGTGAACCTGACGAGAATAGAAGACTCCGGGAAGCAAGAGAAACCCTAATGAATTGGCTAATAACCCTAGAAGCCTTGTCGGCTCAAGAAGATAATTTATATTA
>ML803704.1:163299-175617 GCA_009831015.1 Picea engelmannii
GAAGAAGTCGGCCAGAATTAATAATAATATACTGAACAGACACATACCCAGAAGGAGAAGTCGGCCCCAGCAAACTGGCAGGATTACTATAAATACAGGGCGCCAGTTCTCATTTGACAGCATCTCAGAATTGCAGTTTCCCAATTGGTGCGCACTGAAGTTGCAGTCTGGTGCGCAGGTTTGGAGGAGGGTTGCAGCTGCAGCTGCAGCAGTAGCTAGTTTCAGTTTTGGCTTGAATATCTCTTGGCTAGGGTTTGGAACATCTGATCAGTCTTTTGTAATGTGCTATCCTTGGGGATTGATGCGCTACTCTTTGTTTGGCTATCTAGCCTAGGGTTTGCTTCCGAAGGAATTCTCAGTCAAGGTTAAGGTGCTCGGAGGGAGGCTTCAGCCTGTGGTTGGGTGACGAGGGTATCATCAATGGTAAAATGAGCACACCATCTTCTATATTCTAACATCTCTCCCCTAGGGTTTTGTCTCTGAGGCCCTGCCATAGCAGCACTTCAGAACTCTTTCCTCTAGTCCTTAGTCGTCCTCCTTCAACCCTTGCATCCTCTAACTAAATTGACTCCATTCTACCCTAAGGCATTGATCCTAAGACCTCCAGCATTGAAGTAAGACTTTGATCCAAACGCTTTCAAACACTTTGAATTAAAACCCTAACTACACTAACCCTAGCTCTAGCTAACCCTACTAACCCTAAGCGTTGTCGTTACCTTTACTATTTGTATCATTAGTGCAGCAACATTTTGTCTTGTGAGCAATTGAATGGTGTTTAAGGCATAAATTAAATGAAGCATTGGTTTGTTGCATTGAATGCCACATCACTTTAATGATTATTGATGAAGTGACATGATTTTTATTGCTATTGATAAACATTGGCTCCGTCAATATTTATATTCAAATTGCTTATAAGTTCATCAGATAGTTCTTGATTGATATGAAGTACTAACCCATTGAAATAGCTTGCACGTATCAGTGTGTTGTTTTCTTGTTCCAGGAAGGTATACTTCTTGGGCTTTACTTTATTATTGGTTGTTTAGCCGGGAACATCTGTTTGGGTGGTGACTTGTGAAAGAGGGAAACCTTATATTGGTCTTATTAGCCTTTTGCATCTTCAAAACCACAGGTCATCGGGGACGTCTCCCCTGGGCCTAACCTCCCTAAAGAGAAAGAACCTCCCCATCGTGGTGACATTGGGTGGGATAGGTTCCTGTTACGCCAGTTTGACCTTCTATCTTATAGATTTTTATCCTAGCTACAAACTATGAGATAACATTTTTGTGCCGCTGTCGAGGAACACTGAGTCAAACCTTCCTCAGACGACACTTTTTCGGTAAGCTTTGCCCCTATGGTTTCTATCTTACAAGCTTACCTGGCGACTCTGCTGATGACGAAGCCAACTATGACTTCACAATGGGATCTAGGGAACTACAAAACTTTGGACATGAGTAAAATCCCAGGATATCTCGGACGAATGCCCCCCTTCTATAAAAATTGGCTCCCTAGATTCGTTGGCATCGATGGAGAAAGTCTTGATTATCGCATGAGAAAATTTTGGGCTTTCTTCCAATACTGCCCTGTCAGTGATGAGGCTGAAGATTTGGTGATGAAACTCTTCTCTGCCTCTCTGCATGGAGAAGCTAGAAGCTAGTATGATAATCTTCCAATTGCCAGCATCACATCTATGGACCATTTTGAAGAAATCTTCCCTGCAAGATGGGTTATGAAACTAGAAGATATACAATCATTGTCGAGGTTCCAGAGGTTGCTTTACCAGATTCCTGAAAGCCATCGTCCTAGAGACAAGTACCTCGTTTATCTCTATGCTAATGGACTTCAGGGGCATTTGAGCTTCCTCCTAAATAAAAAGAATCCAAAAACACTTGCAGAAGCTCACAACATGGCCATTCAAATCGAAAAAAATCTCTCATTGTCCAGAACCAATGACCATACCATGGACACTCTCAGCTTGATAAAACTAGTTTCCCTTGAAACCTTTGTTGAAGATCCACAAGAGAGAAGGGAACAAGTTTTTGACCAGCAAAATGAGGACGTGATTAAGAAGCAAGAACCTAAGCAAGATGATGAAGTATCGACCTACACTCCTCCTTCTGATAAGGCCATCCAAGAGCTTGTTTCTCCTGCACAACAGAATGATAATGAGGTTAGTTGTTTCCCTTTTCAAGATACCAATGACACCTTGTTCCTTGATTCAGAAAATGAAGGAGAAATGAAACCTTGAACAAAATGGATATTCCTTGCTTTACAATTGAAGACAAAGAAGCAGTCCATGAGGATGAAACAATAACACATGTTGAAAACACCAGAGTCCTCGAAACCCCTGCACGAGAAGAAATAGTAAGTTGCCCTCCTCCCCTAGTTTTTGATGATGCTTTACTTTATGATGAAGGAAATGAGGAGGAGGAGAATGAATTTTCAAATGTTTCAAACCCTGCATGTTATGACACAAATAGTGACATTGATGAGTTCATACATGTTGGGAGACGTAGGTGGGATATAGTTGATTATGACCTAGGTCCCATCTATGACATTGAGAGTCATTTCCAAGTGTTGTCGTTGCAATTATCACAGCAGATTACTTTTGACCAGTGGCAACAAGGAGATGAGATTTTTACCCGTACTTTTCAAAAAAACAAGGATGACCTAGTACCTTGTTTTCCTGAAGATTTTCAATCTTACCTTGAGATCTTTGATGAGTACCCTTCTGAGCACTTGTATTCCCTCCATGAAGATGATTACTAACCACCATTGTGCTCAAGTCTTAATACAAGTAAGGACCTCCTTTTCTTAGAGGAGGATCCTTGTGATGATTCTCCCCAACTACTTCCGATTACTATACTTTGTTGTGTTGCTAGAGTTGTGGTTGGGAAGTATGTTTTTTATTTTGAGTTTCCTATGGGGCAAACCCTAGAGTCCAAGGGTTGGTTAAATATTACAAGCTTAAGTGTATCTTCTCAGTTTTTTAACTATCCCTTGAGAATTTTCAAGTCGTCTAATACATCCTTGTCAATCCCTTCCCAGACTTCACAGTATGAGAAGGTCTTAGGTAGCCAGTGTGCCAACCTTTTGAGTCAGTGTTATGAACCTTGGACGTTTCTTGACCCATCCCTGAAGTGGATTGAGTACTTTCCTCAGAGATGGACTTGGCAAGATTTTATCCCTCCCACCCGCCTCCATGAGTTAGACTTTGAGATTTCCAATGATATGATATATATTCTAACTCATGACATTTTTGTGCTTGATTTATCACTATTTTGGTTTATGATGAAGCACAAAGGCAGGTATCGTGGGACATTGTTGGATTGGCTACACTGGTCATTTGACGACATCGAACATCTAGCCAACAGGTAAGTAAAGGTAGGTACTTTGCTTTACATTCGCATATTGATTGTTTTACTTTAGTATATATATATCTATGTATGTTGGGGTAGCATTATCACCCCGTTTTGTTACTGATGCTTCCACTTGAGATCGAGCAGGTCAGCAGGTAATGCCAGAGATGTTGAGGTTCTCATGCGCTCTACGGTGAGCACATGTCCCCGAGTTGGAGCCAGATGTTATCCCCCACTTTCAGGGATAACTAGGAGATCATGTCTCGAGGCCCACAGGTCCTAGACATGGAGTACCGAGAGCAGGATTGACTTCAGCATGGCCATGGAGGGCCCACCCTTTTTCTCTTCCAACTTCTTTATCCTGTCAGTAGCAGCAACCTCCACCACCATCGACTTGGTCTTGTGTCAGAGAGGGTTCTTGCTTCATGAGGTAATTAGTTCAGGTATCATGGTATGTGTCACTTTAATCATCAAAACCATTGATTATATGCATCTGATTCCTTTTATTTCTAAAAACTGCTTAGATATTACACTTGCCCACTTGACCATGTTTTGGGGATTGACAGGATGTCCTAGTAAGCCTATGTCTGTTGGTTTTGGTTAGCCACTAGGGGTCATCTCTGAGAAGCCATCATTCGCTCCCTTCACAGTTTCACTTTTCCATCTTATTTCCCACTCACCTATCCCAATCCACTTGTCCAGGCACTGCGTTGACCTATTTAGGGTTGCACCTTATCTTGTGGGAAGAAGGGGCTAAAGGCCCAGAAGGTAAAAGCAAGCTGGTAAAAGTTAAAAGCCTAAGAATAAAACCTCGAGATGCTTCGCCCAGGGATCCCTGAGAAAGCAATAAAAGGCCTCTCGACAAGAAACAAAAGGGACCCTAAAGATAATAAAACAAGACCTAACCAGAGGATAGGGGGTCTCATCACGAGCCAGCCTATTAGGTCTGTGGGTACTTAGCAGTATGACATTGCCATCAGCTGGTTACCATGCCAGGGCAGTGACCCATGAGGTCCATGAGGTCATCCTTGCTTCATGGACGTTTTGGCAGATGGACAGGGCATTTGGGACCTGTGGCAGGTTGGAGAAGCCCAAGGGTGGCTAACGTTTTGCTCCAAGACGCCCCATCTGCCCAAAAAGGGGCCAACGTCTCACTTTAAGGGGCTTTTACTCTCTTTCCAGCTTGATTTAGGATTTAATTTGACAACTTAATGTAAAAACAGTTTGATTTGATATTATGGCCTTGTCGGCCTTTTACCTGACCTAAAATGTAAAATTTAGGTCAAGGTTTTGTATAAATGAGGGATTTTAACTCTCATTTTATCATCACAACTTACTCACTCATTAGTGAGGTCTGAAATTGGCGCCCTCTCTTGGGTATTTTGATGATTTAGTGAGGCGCACTTGTTGAAGGAAGACATTTATTGGCATTTATGGTGTTTCTCTTGAAGGAAGGTGTTACAACTAGGGTTTGCATGGTTATTTTTTATGAATTGTAAGTATTTTTCTGCAAAACTTCTTATTGAATGGTTGTAGTTTAATTTCTTGCATATGCTTATGAATTTTGTCGAATCAAAACCCTAGGTGACAAGCACACAAGTAGGTCCTTGTCTCATGTCCCCTAATAGAGAAACTTTTCAGCCATTGAAGAAGGAAAGAGCCTAGCCATTGCTACACTCTTCTCCTTTTCTTCCCCTATTGCTAGTCGTACTTTCTAGAGCTCAAGAAGGAGGAGACGTCCCAGACCTAGGTTATCTACACCTAGGGTCGTTTTTCTTCTAGGGTTTAATGATAGAGCCTTGATGTAGCAACACTCTCCCTCATTACACTCTCTTGTCTTGATTTTATCCTTTATGCTAACCGTTTTTTCCATCTAAGGAAGGAGGAGAGAGCACGAGGCCTTGCCATAGCAACACCAGAGTGAGCCTCTCTCCCCTAGGGTTTTGTCTCTGAGGCCCTGCCATAGCAGCACTTCAGAACTCTTCCCTCTAGTCCTTAGTCGTCCTCCTTCAACCCTTGCGTCCTCTACTAAATTGACTCCATTCTACCCTGAGGCACTGATCCTAAGACCTCCAGCATCGAAGTAAGACTTTGATCCAAACACTCTCAAACACTTTGAATTAAAACCCTAACTACACTAACCCTAGCTCTAGCTAACCCTACTAACCCTAAGTGTTGTCATTACCTTTACTATTTGTATCATTAGTGCAGCAACGTTTTGTCTTGTGAGCAATTAAATGGTGTTTAAGGCATAAATTAAATGAAGTGTTGGTTTGTTGCATTGAATGCCACGTCACTTTAATGATTATTGATGAAGTGACATCATTTTTATTGCTACTGATAAACATTGGCTCCGTCAATATTTATATTCAAATTTCTTATAAGTTCATCAGATAGTTCTTGATTTGTATGAAGTACTAACCCATTGAAATAGCTTGCATGTATCGGTTTGTTGTTTTCTTGTTCCAGGCAGGTATACTTCTTGGGTTTTACTTTATTGTTGGCTGTTTAGCCGGGAACATCTGTTTGGGTGGTGACTTGTGAAAGAGGGAAACCTTATATTGGTCTTATTAGCCTTCTACCTCTTCAAAACCACAGGTCACCGGGGACGTCTCCCCTGGGACTAACCTCCCTAGAGAGAAAGAACCTCCCCATCGTGGTGACATTAGGTGGGATAGGTTCATGTTACGCCAGTTTGACCTTCTATCTTATAGATTTTTATCCTAGCTACAAATTGTGCGATAAAAGGAACAATAAGATAATAGTAGGGCCAAAGACAAGAGGAATTTGATGGTTAAGTGTTGGTAAGCCAAGGCTTCAACCATCAAACCCTAGGGGAAAACGGTTTACTATGGTGTAGGCAACCCTAGGCCTTAGCACGTTTTCCTCCTTCTTTAGCTCAATAACAAAGTAAAATCGACTAGGGTGAAGAGCAAATGATAGGGTGTTGCATTGGATGACGTCATGAGTGTCTTCGGTGACGTCATGGGCCTTCCTAGGCCAACGTCCTGGTGGAAAGGGCACAACCCCCCTGGGTACAGATCTGTTGAGTTGCCTCTGGTGGAACATCCTCCTCTTCTCTAGTGCAAAACCTTTGATCTGTCTCTGTGCCCTGTTGGGGTCTCAGCATCCATCTGATGGGATTTCAGCACCATGGAGGTCCGAACTAATCATCTCCCCATATGTACATGTCCATAAGGGTACTTGTCCATCGGGTATGATCCTGCACATCAACAGATACGCCCTCCATGGGCTCACAAGTCACAGGGATCATAGCAATGTCAATCACATCTAATCATCAATTTTATTAAACATGTGCATAAAACCCTTTTTACCCGGACAAGTGCTCAAAGACATTATACTAATCTACAAGGCAAGTTTGGAGGAAGTGACAAAGCGTCAATGGATGTGGGGTGTTTCCAGGAGAGATCAAATCCAAGCCATGTGAGTGGGTGAAGTGGATAAGGGATGTCTAGGCAAGGGGTGCAGTGATAATAGGGAAATGCATGGCTTACCTGTGGGTGCCTCTGAAGAGGGTGAGTTGCACCTCTCATGGATGCAAATGTTTCCAAGCCCATTCATTCCTTTTGTCTTTTTCTTATTGCTTTTTCTTCAAGAAGCTAGTTAGGGGACACTACCCTGGCGTGGTGACTAGTGGTGGAAAGGTTATGCATAAGCATTTCACGGAAATGAGAAGGTTGGCTTGTGATGAGACCCCCTTTCTCTTGGCTATGCCACCAAGAGCCACTACCCTGGCATGGTGACCAATTGTTGGTAGTGTCATACCGCTACATGCCCATGGACCTAATAGGTTGGCTCGTGATGAGACCCCCTATCCTCTAACTAGGTCTTGTTTTATTATTTTTTATGGGTCCCTCTGTTTCTTGCTGAGAATCTTTTTACTGCTTTCTCGGGGATCCCTGGGCGAAGCATCTCGAGGTTTCATTTTTTGGGCTTTTATCTTTTTCCAGCTACTTTTACCCTCTGGGACTTTAGCCCCTTCTTCCCACAAGTTAAGGTACAACCCTTAAATATTTGGCCAACCCAATGCCCAGACTAGTGTAATGGGATGGATGAGCGGGAGAAAGATGGAAAGTGGTAAGTATGGTGGGGAGCGGATGATGGCTTCTCATGAATCCCCCCAACGGCAATTCAAAACCTACGAGCACAAGCTTACTAGGGCATCCTATCATTCCCCCCAGATATGGTCAAGTGGATAGGCATAAGATCCAAGCACCCGTTAGAAACAAAAAGAATCAAATGCACATATTCAAAGGTTTTGAGGATCAGAGTGACACATACCATGATACCCGGACTCATTACCTCATGGAGCAAGATCCATTTCTGCTACAGGACCAGGACGAGGTTATGGATTTTGTTGTTGCTGACAAAGTGGAGGCGTTGAAGGAAGAAAAGATGGACCCTCCAGGACCATGCTCAAGTCGATCTGGCTCTCGGTACTTCCATGTCTAGGACCTGTGGGCCTCGAGACATAATCTCCTTAGTTATCCCTAAATTGGGGATAACACTCCCAAAGTCAACTTAAAATTATAACATTATGCTTAGGTAAGTGCTTTGGGGTGTCTTGGTCCCCATGATGTATGAGACTATAGTCTAGTGGGGACAACTAGACTACTATGTCTCTCACAACCTCTTTATCAAGAGGTGGGGGACATTACAATGTCCCCAAGTAGGAGCTAGATGTTATCCCCATTTTGTGGATAACTAAGGAGATGATGTCTAGAGGCCCTAAGGTTGCAGATATGGAGTGTCGAGAGACTACATGACCAGTAGTACCCTTTGCACAGATGGAAAACCCACTCACGACCACAGATGGTCATAGGTTTATAGATGGCATCCACCACACCAATTGGCCTCTGGAAGGCAGTGGGCCTTGCTCCATGAGGTACAAGTCAGTATTGTGGTGAGCATCATTTCAATACCTGAGCCATTTGATTATGTTGTATTTTAGATTGCTCTAGATTTCATGATATGTGCTTGGACATTATGCCTTTTCCCTGCTTCACCTTGGTGATTGACATTGTGCCCTAGTAAGTGGTCTTCTTTGGGAATGGGTTTTCTACTGAGAAATCCATTAATAACCCATCATACCGTTCCCGACCATACTTACCATTTTCCATCATTATTCCCCTTTGTTTCCTTATCTCTTGGGATTTTAGGGTGTGTTGACCCAAGAAGGGGTTGTCCCTCATTCTATGGAAAGAAGGGGCTAAAGGCCCAAAGGGGTTGGTGTTGGGTAAAAGATAAAATCCATAATGAATCTTCCAAATGCTTCGCCCAGGGATCACCCAAGAAAGCAATAAAACGCTTATCTTTGAATAAAAGAGGACCCATAATATAACAAAGAAATGCCTAAAAGGTAGATTGAAAGATAGGTCTCATTACGAGCCGACCTATCACATCCATGGATATCTAATGGTATGACATTGTCATTATCTGGTCGCCAAACCAGGGCAGTGACTCCTAGTTGCATGGCTGAAAGAAACGTGGTCCCATCACGAACCAGCCTTATCATTTCCATTAGGCATTTGTGGGTGACAATGTCACCATATGGTCACCACGCCAGGGCAATGACCTTCAACCTCTCCTTGTGCTAAAGAAAATGTAAAGAAAGAAAGATAAAAGGCAATTGATGAGCTTGGAGAAAGTGCATTGCTAACAAAGGTATCACACACCCTCTACAAAGGAACCCATGAATGAGACACTACGACCCATAGTATGTCATGAGCCCTATGCCCATTGAGTCTTGACCCCATCCACCTCATACACTCTACATGGCTTAGAGAGGGACCTCTTGGAAGCTCTCCTTGACTGAGGGAAAGATCTACCCAATAGGACACTTCGTTAACCCTCCCATACTTCAGCTTGACAAGTCAAATAGTGTCTTTGAGTTGTTAATTGTTTGATATAGTAATCTTTGATGCACATGCTTAGATGGCTTATTTATTGACTGGATCCACTTATCATGATGTTAGGACTTGAGATCCTTGGAGGGCGTATTCATTTGTCTTTGCAGGACCTAGCTAATGGACAGTTTTGGGAGAACAAGCCTAGCTTGGGCTTCCATAGGGCTACAAGCCCACAGGTTGGATGTCAGGGGCCCGCATGCCAGACAAGAGAGAGTTGACTTGGATAACCTTGATGATGACTTGGATGACCTAGCCCACCCATTGCTTGCCAAACGATTTGCATAGGAGGGGAAAAATGTCCCACTTTTGACCATGACATCATGATATTGGGGAGTAGGGCTTGGTGGTGAGGTGCCACTCATTTGCACTTGGATGTTTTGAGGAGAAGAGGGTTTTCACCATGATGAGATCACTTAGATGCTTGACACATGGCCTTGGGAGGCCCTTCCATGCTTATCCAACACCAACGACCTCCTCAAAGTGGCAAAACTTCCCCGAAAGGGGTGACGTCATCCTAGATTAGGGTTCAATTTGTGCAAAAGATGAAATTTTAAGTGAATTGTTTAATATTATTGTGTTAAGGGGGCAAGATTAGGGTTGTTGACCCCTAATCTTGTGTTTTACTCCTTATTTTGTGGACAGACCATGTTGGCTAATTTTTGTATAAATAGAGATCATAAGATCTCATTTTTAATTATAACTCTTCTCTTGTGAGAGGCTTTAGTCTGAAATTTTCGGCCTCCTTAGCTCTTTTAGCTCTTCTACACCTGTCTTATGGCTAATTTTATGAATGGTTGATGGAGGAAGGCCTAGCGCTAGCTTTGGATGATGCTTTCTAGCTCTTGTGGTGAATTGTCTTAGCATTTCTCTTCATATTGGTATGGTTTTTACTCTCTTGCTATCATTTATTTCAAGTTAAGTTGTGTTAAGCTAGGAGTTAGGTGGAAAGTATAAGGGCATACACCCCCACCATAGTCTTCACCATTTTTTCTTGCTTCATCTCATTAATCAAGGGTTTGCTAAGAGAAGTATAAGGGCATACACCCTCTTAGCTTAAACCCTAGCTTAGAGAAACTTGCCTTGGGAAGTAAAAGGGCTTACACCCCCAAGGAGGTAGCTTCTCTAAGCTCCTTGTGACTCCATTAACCCAATAGTAAAGGCACTAGTCATTGATTTCTTGCATTGGAGATATAAAATTATTGCATTGGGAAACATGAATTTCGGTCATCTTTACTTCTTGCAAAGTGGATTGTCTTCCTTGTGCCTTGGGCACCTCATAGCCACTAGGGCGTTCTCATCTAAGGGCTACTTATTTATTTTGTTACAAATTTTCATCTTCAGCCAATAGGGCTGCAGAAACCCTAACTTACTTGCTTAAATAACTCTTTATTCAACCATTGGTTTTTGCTCAAAGTTTGCACACTTACTCTACTTGTCCTAGTGCACTTTTTTGGCAACTTTTGAGAGGATTCTAGTGGCTGATTTTCTTGCTGTAATACATGTTACAGCCATAAGGCTGATATAATTTGCTGCAAACAAGTGTTTACAACAGCCTTATCTTTTGTGCTAGAATTTAGGTTTTTCATCTTGAGTTTAGCGAGTCTTTCTCTTGTTTTTTCTACTTGATATCTACCACTTATTGAGTAGCTTCTAGTATCATTTATTTGCTGATATATACTGTTATCTACTGCTGCAAATTAGGGACAGCAAGCTTAACTTGCTGATCCAACTAACATATATTGTTGCAAAGTGTCTTTTTTTGTGTCTCGGGCAGGTACACTCATCCAAAAAAGCACTATACTTGTGGGGCAGTCATTACTTAACTTGCAAGGCATCTCTCCTTACCTTTCTTTCCATATATACTTGACCTCTAGGGGCTTCTTTTCCACTTCCCTCCATCTCTGTTTCAATCCCCTAGGGTCACCGGGATCGCCTCCCTAGAGTGACCTAGTCACCCTTGAAGTGGGGGACCTACATCGAGGTGACATTGAGTGTAGGATTCCCATAGTTGTAGCACTTGTTCCGTGGTTGGGTCGGGCTTTGCCCATCCTACAACTTGCGCTATAACATGTTGTATTATTATATTGTTTTTTTTTGGAGAGGATGATTATTTTATTGTCTTTTAAGAGAGGAAAGTGGATCCCAACAACTCACTTCTAATTTTAGTAAGATGTTTGTTGAGGAGGATAAAAATGTAATATTTTATTGTATTCCCTTGGAGAACTAATGGTTTTGGGAAAACAATTACCTTTTTATTGTAAGAGGAGTTGAGCTCAAACCTATATAAGAGTTTTCTCTCTCCCTCATTTGCATGGTTGAGAATTTGGGGATTGTGAAGCTCTCCCCTTAGGCTACATTGTACATCATTTTGCAAGCTTAATGGAAGATTGGAGGTATTGCATCTATCTTGTGTGAGGCTTTATTTATGCAATCCTTTCACATGTTGAATATTTTTATAGGAAAACCTTGTAACTAGTGATGAAGACATTGTAATGGAGCATCTACCATTTGGATAATGTAATGTGAGGATTAAATCCCCCTTATGTTTATTGTTGTTATATCAAACTTGCATCTCACAAATTAGGTTGTTGCTTGAACCAATATAACATCACCTTCATGACTTTGTTTTAAAGTAGCACTCATAGCTCTCCAAGGATAATTTTCGGCATAAATTTCTAGCAAGATAAAGCTGATTTAAGGCATGCATGGCAGCCTTTATTTGCCTTACACATTCGTGCATTAACCCTCTTAGATCCTATTATCGCACGGTTTGTAGGAAAGGTCCAAAGAGCTTGAGTCAGGGCTTGAAACCGGCGTAACAGGAGCTTCCCCACCCACTGTCACCTCAATGGGGAGCTCTTTCTATTTAGGAGGGCAAGTCCAAGGGAAACGTCCCTAAGGCAATCTGGGTTAAGGAAAAGCTTAAAGGGCAAAGGCCAAGTCAAGGAAACCCCTTTCACAGATTGCTGCCCAAGAAGAGATAGTCAAGGAGATAAGACCACTGATGATGCACCTGTTTGCGAGACAAAACA
>ML803704.1:178975-190903 GCA_009831015.1 Picea engelmannii
CTTATCAATTCTATATTTAAGGAAGCCCCCTTGAGTTGGAGAAGAGCCAACCAAAAGTGTAAGGAAGAGCTACTGTGGTGACAGTGAGTAGTCTTTCTGAGTGGACAAAACTAGCTCCTTGATGCTTAATACTTTACATCATTTTGGTGTGCTAAAATTTGTTGTAACACCTCCAAAGAAAATGCTCAAAAGAAAGGTTGTTTTCATACTAAACTTTGGTTTCATGCCTGATTTGGTTGTTTTCCATTTAAGGTCTTTTTTTCAAGCAACAAAAATCTGGTAAAAATTACTGATAAACTTCTAGTGGCACTTAATGTTTCTAGTGGAGGAAAGATTAAAAGAAAAATCATTGTTTAGTTATGCTTTATTGTAAGCAGCTTGAATTTTCCACTATGCTAAATTATTTCAGGAATATCATAATGGGAAACTAAATACTCACCGGATACAATCCTCCACAGAAATAAACTAGATGCAGTCATTTTTGAAGCAAACTTCCCAATATGAAGATGCTACAACTCTTGGAAAATAAATGGTCTGTGCTCTTAAATGCTCATGTATCAGCGATTGTAACTTCCACCCCAATTCCACGTTCAATGATGATTAATGTGATCTTCTTCACCACTTCAGCAGAACTAACCGGATCAATGATTTTCTTGTGGACACAATTCAAAACAATCCTAGGTGTTGGCACATGTATGGAAAATTTAACAAAACATAGACAATTTAAAGTCCAAAAAGAAAAAATGATCAAGAAGTACAAAATGATTTGATACTATATCTAGCTTCCAAGACCAACTGGAGATACGAGGGAAAAAGTTTCCATGCAAAACATCATTCGATAAAACTGCTAGGAGAAGAGAGATTTAATAGGGATGGTAGTTTCCATAGGAATATAATGTGATTAGCCTAAGAAGATAATGTTTGATGCTTTCCAAGTGGTATACCAATTTCCAAATACAAAACATTCTGGAGATGAAGGGCAACATACAATGGAGAAGAAACACTCACAGGAAAAATACAATATAGGCTTAAATGACAATGCTCAAGCTGTAAGCTTTCACAACTTACAAGATGTCAGACAAAGTGAGGAAAATCGTTTCTATAAATAAATCAAATAGACAAGCAAATCCATAATTATAAAAGTGCTATTATTTAGCACTTCAACAACCAATTTCAGGGCCAAAAATCACAGCTCTATCCTCTGTCCAAAGCACTCAATCAACCCACAAGATGAAGGCAGAAACAAAGACACAGAAGCAGAAACAAAGACACGGAACAATATTGCTGGAACAGTCAAACTTCAAAACACATTCAATATTTTAAAGCATTTGACCCGTTTTGGTGAACATGTATCCTTACCAAATAGAATGTAAGCAACAGTCGTATCTAGCAATAAACCTTCCACACAAAACAGAAGACAGGCCAGAATTGCACCTTGACATAGACACTGGTCAAAAATTAAAATGCCACAATACCTATCCCGATCAACACATGCACAAGCCAGAATCACAGGACTTGCACAGACAATACGACCTAGATGCTGACAACACAGGACAGTGTAAGAAAAGATAGCCTAGTGGATGGCTTTCTTTGATGCTTGGAATTTAGATTCTACATACTGGTCTGCTGCTCTTGTTAATTTCCACACCTGTAACAGAGAGAAAAACACAAACTAGGAATAGATAACTCATATCTCATGCAAAGAATTCAGATTCTGCATACTAGAATAGCAGTATTTAGGTTCCCAACTTCTATCAGAGAACAAAAGAATATAATTTTTTTTAATTTTCAGTGTCTTGCGAAATAGATTTCAACCATCACAGGCATCAAACAAGCAACCGGTTGCACTAGCTAAGCAGCAACATATCTACTTAAAGGCCACCACATTCATATGGAGAATCAAAATTATAAATGTAATATTTTTCAACAAGAGTACAACCATAAAGTTTTAAGAGCTTGAAAGCACGTCTTGCCCTTTACATTAACCTTAAGGTTTGCCAAACGCTAAGATGATACACCAAGTGCATTCATTATCACTGATTAAAATTTGACATAACACTCAGCCGGAGCTAGCTTTTAGTGAGGAGATCATAACAAAAGGCTGCAAAGAAAAAATATAAAACGAGGATACCTTATCCACAAGGAGATTTTTGAGTTCTGTGGTTAAGGACCTTTTTTGGCAGTCTGACAGTTCCCTTGACCTTCAGATGTTTGTCGTTGGCACTGGTTACAAGATCGACACAAACTGCAAGCGAAATATTTTTAAACGAAAAGTGAAAACCTTCAAAAAATTAATATTATCTCAAGTGCCTCCACCGATGATGACTACAATCGATGTGTGAATGCCTTGGCAAGTTTACACTGACTTTACATCTATCTTGCCAACCTGGTAAGGTTTATTGTTAATTGATCATTCATACCAAAACAATATACCTTTTGGGCTAGGGGATGGTAAGCCTACATACCTTATTCGTGATTCTTTACATTCTTAGAGGGTAAAGTAATCTTAATCTGGTGAAAATATTCCTGTGGGTCCTCGAGTCCATACACAGTGCCATGGTTCTTTTAATACCACAAACAATAAAATGCAAAAAATTCAGAATCAAAGAAAAAACAAAATAATGGAAGCAATACAGAATCAAAACTACTAAACATTATAATCGAATGGTCTCTAGTTCTCTGGGTAGATCCAACAAAAAATTACCAAAAAAAAACAATATTCAATATGAAGTGTGTAGCGCCTTTATTCTTAAGTTTCAAAATAAGGGTACCTCAAAAATTCAAACAATGGGCAGAATATTAACCTCAAACTCAAATGTGTTGGCCCCAAACTAATATCCAAAGCCTTGTTACAAAACTTGACCGAGTTGTCGAGTACTCCTGAGTCAAACTGGACTTGGCACAAAAAACAAGCCAAACTAACTCACTGGCAAATCAAATGCATTGCCGACAACTTTGACTCAGCAGCAGCAAGTTTGAATCATGATTAATTGTGGGCCAAGAGAATGAGTTTTCTAACACTTCAAGACTCATTCTATTCAAGATGAGTTTTTAAATAATCCAACTTCTTTTTAAGATAACATAGCACAACATAACATAACATAACATAATTTTATTAATGTCCAACTAATGACCATAAAAGTAGGTCAAAGGGACTGTTGAGTACAATGATGTCAATACAATGCGGGAGTATCAAAAAGTCTCCTATAAAAGGCAAAATGCCGAAAGTAAAGTGCAATAAGGTAGAGAGTGATATCAGCTCCGAGGAATGAAGAACCCTCGACCTCGTGCTCTGATGATGAAATGTACCATAGGTAAAGATCTAAGGACAAGAGGAGCCAAAAGAAAAAGAAGAAAGGAAATGAGCCTGTCCTGGAGTGGATCCATCTCTCCTACCATCCAAGGCAGACTGAAGGAAGCTGAGTATATTGGGGTGTCCTGAGGGGAAGCTAGTAGGCTGCCTGGATCATCCGCTACGTTGTTGACTGGTAGAGGTAGTGCACAGAAGAGGTTCGAGGTCTGGGATATCTCCTCTGTCTCCTAGGAAGGGATATGGTCTAGTCATGTCGCTGAAATCACGTGGGATGGGGCAAGGTCTCACGGATCCGCACTAATTTGGAGTCCAAGGCTGCACTGATGTCAGTCTGTCCCTTAGTGCCCCTTCTAGAGGGTAGCACCATGAAGGGGGAGGTGATCCGTTGAATAGGATCTAGTCTCATAGGAGGCTGAAGAGTATGGCCACGGAGCCTAAAAGCCTCTTGTATGTATCTGGATACCTGAAGAATCTCGTGAGGGTCTGAGTCCCCCTGAATAAGCAATGAAATTTCCCCCTGATCTAATAATAAATGGGGCAGTGGAAGATGAAGTGCTCCTCAGTATCGACCTCTTGAAGCTTCCATAGCTGATAGACTCTGTCTGCTCGATCAATCTAGTGGTTTGTCTCTCCTCGAAGTCTATGAGAGCCCACTCTGAACTGGCCTAGAGGAATGGATAAATCGCCTATAAATGTCATCTCTGATAATCTTGTTCAACACTTGTATGGTGGGTAGGAGATGGCCAGGTGCATCCAAGGAATATCGAAATGGAGGGAGGTGGTCAATCTGAATGCCCACAGGGTCTAAAAGATCAGTGCTTTTAATTTTCTTTGCTTTCTTCCACCCTTCGTTGTCAAGCTGATGAATGTCACTGTTCATTATTCATATACTCTACCTACTTGAACAACGATTCAAGAAATCTTTGGGAGGAGGAAACCATTGCTTTTAAAATATTTCTTTCATTTCTACTAATTGATGCACTCCTACAATCCAATTTTCACATTTGCATGCATAACAACAATGGTGACTGTTATCCCACATTTTAGGGATAACTAAGAGATTATGTCTCGAGGCCCACAGGTCCTAGACATGGAGTACCGAGAGCCAGATCAACTTGAGCATGGCCCTGGAGGGCCCATCTTTGCTTTTCTTCAGCGCCTCCACCTTCTCAGCAGCAGCAGCATCCATCACCTCAGCCTGGTCTTGTAGCAGAAATGGTTCTTGCTCCATGAGGTAATGAGTCCAGGTATCATGGTACGTGTCACTCTGATCCTCAAAACCTTCGAATATGTGCATTTAGTTCTTTTTGTTTCTAACGGGTGCTTGGATCTTATACTTATCCACTTGACCATGTCTGGGGAGAATGACAAGATGCCCTGGTAATTTTCTTTGTTTTCTTCCACCCTTCATTGTCAAGCTGATGAATGTCATTGTTCATTATTCATATACTCTACCTACTTGAACAACGATTCAAGAAATCTTTGGGAGGAGGAAACCATTGCTTTTAAAATATTTCTTTCATTTCTACTAATTGATGCACTCCTACAATCCAATTTTCACATTTGCATGCATAACAACAATGGTGACTGTTATCCCACATTTTAGGGATAACTAAGGAGATTATGTCTCGAGGCCCACAGGTCCTAGACATGGAGTACCGAGAGCCAAATCGACTTGAGCATGGCCCTGGAGGGCCCATCTTTGCTTTTCTTCAACGCCTCCACCTTCTCAGCAGCAACAACATCCATCACCTCGGCCTGGTCTTGTAGCAGAAATGGTTCTTGCTCCATGAGGTAATGAGTCTGGGTATCATGGTACGTGTCACTCTGATCCTCAAAACCTTTGAATATGTGCATTTAGTTCTTTTTGTTTCTAACGGGTGCTTGGATCTTCTACTTATCCACTTGACCATGTCTGGGGGGAATGACAGGATGCCCTAGTAAGCTTATGCCCATAGGTTTTGAGTTGCCACTGGGGAATTTCATGAAAATTCATCATCCGCTCCCGTCATACTTACCACTTTCCGTCTTACTTCCCGCTCATCATTCCCTTTACACTGCTCCAGGCATTGGGTTGGCCAATTATTTAAGGGTTGCACCTTACCTTGTGGGAAGAAAGGGCTAAAGGCCCAGAAGGTAAAAGCAGCTGGCAAAAGATAAAAGCCTAAAAATAAGACCTCGAGATGCTTCGCCCAGGGATCCCCAAGATAGCAATAAAAGGCTTCTCAGCAAGAAACAAAGGGACCCATAAAAATAATAAAAAAAAAACAAGACCTAGTCAAAGGATAGGGGGTCTCATCACGAGACAGCCTATTAGGTCCATGGGCATTTTTATCCCCACTTTTAGTGATAACTAGGAGATTATGTCTCGAGGCCCACAGGTCCTAGACATGGAGTACTGAGAGCCAGATCAACTTGAGCATGGTCCTGGAGGGCCCATCTTATCCCCCTTTCAGCGCCTCCACTTTGTCAGCAGCAACAACATCCATCACCTTCAGCTTGGTCCTGTATCAAAGATGGTTCTTTCTCTATGAAGTAATGAGTTCGGGTATCATGGTATGTGTCACTCTGATCCTCAAAACCTTTGAATATGTACATTTAATTCCTTTTGTTTCTAACAAATGCTTGGATCTTATACATGTCCACTTGACCATGTCTGGGGGGAATGACAGGATGCCCTAGTAAGCCTGTGACAATAGGTTTTGGTTTGCCACTAGGAGGGATTTCTAAAAGGTCATCGTCCGCTCCTGTCATATTACCACTTTTTTCATCTTGCTTCTCGCTCATCCACCCCATTACATTTGTTCGAGCATTGGGTTGGCCAATCATTTAAGGGTTGCACCTGACCTTGTGGGAAGAAGGGGCTAAAGGACCAGAAGCTAAAAGTAAGATGGCAAAAGATAAAAGCCTAAAAATCAAACCTTGAGATGCTTCGCCCAAGGATTCTCGAGAAAGCAGTAAAGGGCTTCTCAACAAGAAACAAGAGGGACCTAATAAAATAATAAGACAAGACCTAGTAAGAGGATGGGGGGTCTCATCACAGGCCAGCCTATTAGGTCCATGGGTACCTAGCAGTATGACACTACTAGCAGTTGGTTACCACGCCAGGGTAGTGGCTCTTGGTTGGCATGGCCAAGAGAAAGGGGGTCTCATCACAAGCCAGCCTTCCCATTTCTGTGAAAGTACTTGTGGGTAATGCTACCACCACTGGTCACCACGCCAGGGCAATGTCCCCTAATTAGCCTCTTGAAAGAAAAAATAAATAAAGAAGAAAGAATAAAGGCATGAATGGGCTTGGAAACAATTGCATCTAGGACAGGTGCATCTCGCCTTCTACAAAGGCACCCACAGGTAAAGCTCTACATTTCCCTGCTTTCACTGTACCCCTTGTCAGGACATCCCTTATCCACCTCACCCACTTACATGACTTAGATTTAATCTCTTCCAGAAACATCCCTTTTCTAGTGGACACTGGCCCAATAGGACGCCCTATCACTTTCCCCAAACTTGTATTGCAGACTTGTATAATGTCTTTGAGCATTTAACTGGGGTAATAGGGGTTTTATGCACATGTTTAATAATATTGATGATGAGATGTGATTGGCATTGCTATGATCCCCGTGATTTATGAGCCCATGGAGGGCGTAGCTTTTGATGTGCGAGATCATGCCTGATGAACAAGTACACATGGGGAGATGATTAGTTCAGACCTCCATGGGGCTGAAGAGCCCACCCTATGGATGCTGAGACCCCAACAAGGAGCAGAGACAGGGAAAAGAGTTTGTACCAGGGAAGAGCAGAAGAATCCACCAGAGGCAGCTGAGCAGACCTGTACATAGGAGGGTTGAGCCCTCTCCATAGGAACGTTGGCCTTGGAAGGCCCAGGACGTCTCCCAGGATGCCCATGACGTCACCCAGTAGTATGGACGTTTTGGGAGGCAGCTATGGCAGTTTTGGCACGTATGGCAGCTTGGAGAAGCCCAAGGAGGGCTAACATTTTGCTCCAGGAGGCTGCATTTGCCCTAAAAGGGGCTAACGTCACCCTAGAAAGGGGATGACATCTCACTATTGCTTGATTAGGTTTTAATTTTAAACATTTAATGTAAAACAGTATGATTTTGGTATTTTGGCCTTGTCAGCCTATTAATGACCTAAAATGTAATTTAGGTCATTGGTATACTATATATTGAGGGGTTTTACCTTCATTTTATCATCCTCTTTCACTCACCATTTGCACCCTTCTTAGGGTCATTGGCTGAAATTTTGAGGCGCACTTGTTGAAGGAAGACTTTTCATGGCATTTTTGGCATTTCTCTTTGGTGGAAGGTATTGCAACTAGGGTTTTGCTATATGATTTCTTGGCTAAATGTAAGTGAATTTCTGCAAAATTTCTTGATTGAATGGTTGTAGTGTTGTTTTCTTGCATTTATTATTAAAATTTGCTGAATTAAACTCTAGGTGACAAGCACATGCTAAAGGTCCTTGTCTCGTGTCCCTACCGAGATTTTAAGCCATTTTATTTGTTGAAGTAAGATAGAGCCTTGTCATAGCAACACTCTATCTCTACTCTACTAAGCTAGCCATTTTTTTTTATCCTTCTTATTGACCTAAGAAGGAGAAAACGCACCAAGGCCTAGGGCTTCTACACCTTGATGAGCCGTTTTCCCTAGGGTTTGTCTCGTGAAGCCTTGCTTTAACAACACGTCCCTTGCAAACTCTCTTGTCTTAGACTTTATCAATCATTATTCAAGCTAGTCGTTTTATTATTGACATTAAGCTAAAGAAGGAGGAGAGAGCACTAAGGCCTAAGGTTTCTACACCTTAGTGAGCCTCTCTCCCCTAGGGTTTCGTTGTTGAGGCCTTGCTTTAGCAACACCTCAACACTTTAACCTCTTGTCTTTGGTATTTTACTATCACTTAGTCCTTCAGCCTTTGCGTCCTCTCTTTGACTCCTTATACCCTAGTAGCGCACTGATCTAAGGCCTTGTGTGTTGAGTACTTTGATCTTAAACAACTTGTAAACACTTTGAGCAATCTCTTACTAACCTTTCTAACCCTAGCCTAGACTAATCTTCTAACCCTATTGCTGCTACCTTTTACTTGTGCTATAAACATACTCATTACAGCATCTATTTGTCTTTAAAAGCAATTGAATGATTAGCTAAAGCATTGCTTCAAGTATTGTTACATTGACGATAAATTGCCATTGTTTATTGTGAAGCTTCATTAGCATTTATTCTGAAGTGATATTGTGTAATGATTGCTATTGTATAAACATTGATTTACTTCATCAATATTATTGCTCAATTGCTCATTATCAAAAAGTCATTGGTTATATGAAGTACTAACTAGCAAGCAAGCTTGCACATGTAGTTTCATTGTTGCTTTGTCTTGGATAGGTACTCTTATTGGTTATTACTTCCGGTTACCTTTTATCTTTATTGGCTATAAGCCGGACTTTCTTCTCGGTGGTGACTTGTGAGGGGGGAAATTACCTTTTAGCTCTTGATCCTTTTGCCTTCTCAAAACCCCAGGTCACCGAGGACGTCTCCCCTGGGCCTTACCTCCCTAAACAGAAAGAACCTTCCCATTGAGGTGACAGTGGTGGGATTGGTTCAACTACGCCAGTTTGACCTTCTTTCATCCGTCTATCATCCTAACTACAAACTATGCGATAACAGGCATCTAGCGGTGTGACACTACTAGCAGTCGGTTACCACGCCAAGGTAGTGGCTCTTGGTGGCATAGCCAAGAGAAAAGGGGTCTCATCACGAGCCAGCCTTCTCATTTCCGTGAAAGTGCTTATGGGTAACAATGCCACCACTAGTCACCACGCCAGGGCAGTGTCCCCTGACTAGCTTCTTGAAAAAAAAAAGAATAAAGAATAAAAGGCATTAATGGGCTTGGAAACATTTGCATCCAAGACAGGTGCAGCTCACCTTCCACAAAGGCACCCACAGGTAAGCCCTGCATTTCCCTGCTATCACTGCACCCCTTGTCAGGACATCCCTTATCCACCTCATCCATTAACATGACTTGGATTTGATTTCTTCCGGAAACATCCCATTTCTAGTGGACACTAGCCCAATAGGACGCCCTAACACTTCTTCCAAACTTGCCTTGCAGATTTGTATAATGTCTGCACTTGACTGAGTGAAAGGGATTTTACGCACATGTTTAATAAAATTGATGATTGGATGTGATTGACATTGCTATGATCCCTGTGACTTGTGAGCCCATGGAGGGCGTATCTGTTGATGTGCAAGATCATACCCGACAGACAAGTACCATATTGGACAGGTACACATGGGGAGATGATTATTTCGGACCTCCATGGGGCTGAAGAGCCCACCAGATGGATGTTGAGACCACCAGAGGGGTTTGCACCGAAGAAGAGGAGGACGTTCCATAGAGGCACCCAAGCAGAGCCTTACCCAGGGGGGTTGTGCCCTCTCCACTAGGACGTTGGCCTTGGAAGGCCCATGACATCACCCAAGATGCCTATGATGTCATCTAGCATTTATGGACGTTTTGGGAGGCAGTTGTGGCAGTTATGGCATGTGTGGCAACTTGGAGAAGCCCAAGGAGGGCTAACGTTTTGCTCCAAGAGGCCAATGTTGCCCTAAAAAGGGCTAACGTCACCCTAGAAAGGGCATGACATCTTTACTTTTTCTTGATTAGGGTTTAATTTATGACATTTAATGTAAAACAGTATTATTTTGTATTTTGGCTTTGTCGGCCTTTTGGTGACCTAAATTTTAATAAAGGTCATTGATATTGTATAAGTAGAGAGCTAAAACTCTCATTTTGAACATCATCTTTCACTCACCACTTGGTGAGGTCTAAAATTTTCGGCCCTCTTAGGGTTATTGGCTGAAATCGTGGCACGCTTGTTGAAGGAGGCTTTTTCTTGGCTATTTTTGCATTTTCTTGGTGGAAGGTTTACAACTAGGGTTTGGCTATATGAATGCTTGGTGGATGTAAGTGAATTTCTGCAATCCTTCTTTATTGAATGGTTATGGTATTTTTTACTTTCATTTTGTTATTATAATTTGTTGGATTAAACCCTAGGGGACAAGCACATGTTGGTGTCCTTGTTTCATGTCCCTACTAAGTTATGCTAGGAGCCATTTATTTTGCTAAAGATTGATGTTAGAGCCTTGCCATAGCAACACTCTACCTTTTACTCTTCAAGCTAGCCATTTTTTATCTTGTCATTGAGGTAAAGAAGGAAGAAAATGCACTAAGGCCTAGGGTTTCTACACCTTAGTGAGCCGTTTTCCCCTAGGGTTTGATTGATGAAGCCTTTCCTTAGCAACACTTCATCATTAAACTCTCTTGTCTTTAGCCCTATCATTATCATTTCAGCCCTTCAACTTTTGCAGTGATTTTGACTCCATTTTCCCTAATAACGCACTGATCTAAGACCTTCTATGTTTGAGTACCTTGATCATACACACATCCAATACTTTGAACAACTACTAATCCTTCTAACCCTAGCTTAGACTAATACTTACTAACCCTATTGTTGTCGTCATCTACCTGTGTTATAACCATATCCATGAAACATTTATTGTGTCTTTAAAGCAAATTGAAAGATTGGCTAAAGCATTGCTTCTAGTATTGATATTGTTACATTGATGATAAATTGCCATTGCATATTGTGAAGCTTCTTTAGTATTTATTGTGAAGTGATATATTGTAATTAGAGCTAGTTTATATCATTGATTTGCTTCACTTATATTATTGGTCAATTGCTTTATATCATAAATTCTTTGATTATATGAAGTACTAACCAGCAAGTGACCTTGCACATGTATAGTTTTCTTGTTGCTTTGTCTCGGGCAGGTACACTTCTGGTTACTTTTATCTTTATTGGCTTTTAAGCCGGACTTTCTGATCGGTGATGACTTGTGAGGGGGAAAACTTTACTTCGCCTTTTCAAGACTTTGCCTTCTCAAAACCCCAGGTCACCGAGTATGTCTCCCCTGGGCCTACCACCCTAAACAGAAAGAGCTATCCTATTGAGGTGACAGTGGTAGGATAGTCTCAGTTTCGCCAGTTTGCCCTTCTTTACTCCAACTACAAACTGTGCAATAACAGTGACCATGGTATGTGTTTTTGTTACACTAGAATAGAGGATTGGACAAGGTCCTTGGGGTATGGAATAACAGATGAATAGCACCCTTGGCTTGTGGATGACTGAATTGTTGAGTAAGTACCGTTGCATTGCTCTTGCTCTGCTTCTACACCATGTTAGATTGACTGCATCTGAATGGAATAATTGTACCTTTTGAATTGTTGCTCTGCACTACTCAAGGATATGCTCACATCCTGACCTTTGCACCTATCAAGATGGGGTATATACTTTTCCTTTGTCATTTTAGGAATGGTGTGCTTCTTGACAATGCTAGAGGAAGAAGTAAAAATTGAAAAATCTCGTTTGAGTTCAAATATAAATTCTGTTAAACATGATTAAAACTCCCTTCTTAAATACAATTTCTTATTCAGTGGAACTCATTGGAACCTCTATGTTTGCAGGGTGTTGAACATATAGTTCTAGAATACAAGCCTAAAGAAGCAATTTCATTATGTACATGGTAGCTAGCAGGAGA
>ML803704.1:215299-238120 GCA_009831015.1 Picea engelmannii
TATTAATCTTTTGTCTTTATTGAGCCATCATTGACTTCGTCAATAATAGCACTTAATCATTTGCTCATATATACATGATAAAGATAATCATTGATTTTATGAAGTACTAACCCACTGCAAAGCACATTTTCTAGTCTTCTTTGCCTTGTCTCGCAAACAGGTGCAATCATCAGTGGAAGACTTCTTCTTGATTATCCAATACTTGGGCAGCAATCTGTGAAAGGGAACTTATTTGACTTGGTCCTTTACCCTTTAGCCTTTCATCAACCCAGATTGCCTTAGGGACGTCTCCCTTGGGCTAGCCCTCCTAAATAGAAAGAGCCCCCCATCGAGGTGACAGTGGGTGGGGAAGCTCCTGTTACGCCGGTTTCAAAGCCTTGACTCAAGCTCTCCAACCTTTCCTACAAACCGTGCGATAACAACTCCAATAAAGTGTGCATACTTGGTTAGTCTATCCACTACCACTAATATTTTATCTTTTCCTTCTGATATGGGTAATCCTTCAATGAAATCCACTGAAATCTCTTCCCAGTTTTTGTTTGGAATGTGTAATGGGTGGAATAACCTAGGGGTTAGTACATTTTCACTTTTGTTTCATTGACAACGGTCACACTCTGCTACATATTTCCAAATATCTGCATTCATCCCTTTCCAAAAGAATGATTTACGTGCATTATAGTATGTTTTGAAAAATTCGACGTGACCTGCAATTGGACAATCATGGGATTCTTGAAGGACCTTGTATTTAAATTTTGAATTGGGATTTGGATAAATTCTTCCTTTATACCATAGGACAACATTTCTCCACTCAAACTTCAAGTATTAATTTAAATCACTGATTATGGAACAAGTCTTTTGGTATTTGGCATACTCGGTTCGAATTTTGTCCAACCATTCGGGAATTGCTATTGATACTGCAAAAAATTGCACTTCTTCGTCTTTTCTTGAGAGAGCATCAACCACTATATTCTCTTTTCCCATTTTATGTAGGATTTCCATATCAAAAGTGGCAATTTTCTCTATCCATTTCTGTTGTTCGGTTATCAATGTTTTTTGTTGTAACAAGTACTAGAGACTATTATGATCTGTGCGTATCAAAAACTTGCTTCCCAAGAGATATTGTCATCATTTTGTTAATGCATGCATGATGGCAATGATTTCCTTGTTGTATGTAGACTGTAAGCATTCCTTTTTGTTTATTTTCCTGCTTTCAAATGCTATTGGGTGTCCATCTTGCATCAAGACTACTCTGATCCCAAAACCCGAGGTATCACACTCCATTACGAAGGGTTTCGAGAAGTCGGATGTTGTTAACATGGGGGTTGTGGACATAATTGTGTTCAAAGATTCAAAACACCTTCGTACCTCCTCATTCCATTGAAAAGAGTTTTTCTTTAGAATATTTGTCAGGGGGGCGGTTATATGAGCATAGTTTCTGACGAATCTTCGATAGTATCCGACCAACCCTAGAAATCCTCTTAGGTTAGATATACTTTTTGGATTAGGACATTCTATGATTGCTTTAATTTTCTTTAGATATAATGTGACTGAGATACTCCACTTCCTCCTTGCCAAATGTACACTTTGACATTTTTGCATAGAATTGGTTCTCTTCCACCAGAGATAATACTTGTCCCAAATGCTTCACATGTTCCTTCCATGTTTTGTTGTATATGAGGATGTTGTCAAAAAAGACTAATACATATTTTCTCAGGTATGGATGAAATAGTTCATTCATAGTAGCCTGGAAGGTAGCAGGGGCATTTGTTAGCCCAAAAGGAATCACCCTAAATTCATAGTGTCCTCCATGTGTCTAGAAGGCAATTTTGGCCATATCTTCTAATCGTACTCTAATCTGATAATACCCGAATCTTAAATCAAGTTTTGAAAAATATTTGGCTCCATGAAGTTCATCCAACATTTCATCGATGAATGGGATGGGAAATTTGTTCTTGATTGTTATCTTGTTTAACCCGTGGTAATCTATGCATAACCTGAAAGAACCGTCTTTCTTTCGTACTAACACTACTGGAGTTGCATACGAACTTCTACCTTTTGTGATAACGCCACATTTTAATAGATCTTGGACTAACCTTTCTATTTTTGTTTTATGATGATGGGGGTATCTGTATGGTCTCACTTTGATCAGACCTAATCCTGGATTAACTTCAATTACACTTCCAATTTCTTTCTAGTGGTAACTCCATGGGAAGGTCTTGAAATACCTTCTTGTGTTTTTGAACTAGTTCTTAGATTTCTGAAGCTCTAGAGTTATCTTGTTCTGAATCATGTATCTCCATTTGGTGACATTGGTTGAAATAGGTTGTTGCTCCCTTCCAGGTCAACTTTTCCATTTGTTGAGATGACACAACTTGTGTTTAGGGAGCTTGGAAACCATATAACTTATATATTTGCCCTTGCCACTTAAATCCGATGAAATGCTTCTAGTGATTGGCAGAGTAGGTGCCCAGTGTTTGTCACCATTGGACTCCCAAAACCACATCTACTCCTCCCAGAGGTACGATGTAGAGTTTTGATTCTAAATTGAAATCTTGTATTTGGACTTTCACCTTATGGCATTTCCCTACATTCTCAATTTTTTTTCCATCTACAACGATTAACTTCATGTCTAGAACCGGATATACAAATAGTTTGAGTTTTCTTGCAATATTGATGTCGAGAAAGTTGTGGGTATTTCCTGTGTCGATTGGTACTGTGACATTATCATTTTTTATATGTCTTTTTAATTTAATTGTTTGTGGTTGGTTGATGCCTATGATGGCTGCGAGTGATATCCTTGGTGTGTTGTCACCCTCGAAGTTTGATGTGATATTTTGGGGGTTCTTGACTTCTTCACTTTCTAACTCTTCTGAGCCTGATTCATCATCTTTTTCTGCTTCACATGTTTATAATGTTTTTGAGTTATCTTATTTGCGACACATATGTCTTGGGTCCCATTTTTCTCTACAGAGTTTACATTTACCTTCTTTTATTCCTTGGGCTTCCAAACTTCTTCTTTTATCATCTCGTAGGTGTGGTGGTATTATTTGTCCTTTTTTGTACTTGTGGTCTGAGGTACGTTCCTTCTTGAATAAACTTCATCAAATCTTGATTGGCCTTCTAGCTTGTTTTTTGCTGCCTTTGCTTTGTACCTTGCCATTTCGACAGTCATAACCTCATGCAATTTTAATTTGTCCTGGATGTGGTTTGAGACCTCCCACATAAGATTGGAGTAATTGATTACTAAATAGTCCAAACACTCTTGTAGCGAGGGCTTCCCATTGATGCGTAAATTCATCTAAGCTACCTTTTTGTTGTAGCCTGGTAAGTTTTGAGAAAAAATCATTTTCAGTGATTCCCTGGAATCTTTTAAAAAATAAACATTTTTGAAGGAATTCCAATCGTATGACTGAGTTTGTCCTTTCCACCACATGTACCAATTGTAAGCATCTCCTTCAAGATACATGGATGCATATTTAACCTTTTCTTTGTCTATTGTAACATTATATATATGGAAATACTCTTTAGTTTTGTTAAACCATGCTACACATTGGTTATCGCCTCCATTGTATTTTGAGAGTTCTATTTTGGCTTTGGGAGGATATATCATTAAGGGTCGATCCTGTGATAATGGTTGGGGATTTGTTATTGAATTGTAGGAGGGTGGTGGTGGCGGTGGTGGTGGCTTAGAGGTGCTTGAAGCACTGGGTTGTGGTTGGGTGGGTTGTTGATGACCCTGGTTTTTTATAAGATTTAAAATCTCATTATGCTTTTTGTCTTGATCTTGTGTTATGACGTCCAAATTTGCTTCATTTCGATTGTTATCTCTTGTTTTAAGTTTGATATGCATTGTCGTACTTCAACCTGAACCTCTGCGAGAATGTCATCTTTAAGCCCTTGCTTAAGATTGGCTAGGCCATGTTGTAATTCAACCCCAACTTCTACAGTAATCTTATGTTTAAGATTTTGTGTCAGTTCTTGTTTGAGCGCATCGTTGATGTTCCTTATTTCTTCTCTTAGATCATCTCAATTTTTATTGATTGCATTTTCGAGTACTTGTATGGCGTTTTTATACTCCTAGTCTATTTTTCCTAATTGATTTTTTAATTTTGACATCTTCCTAGTTTTGTAAGCGAAATTTTTTTTTGACTTAATACAGTAGATTAGCAATTGTCAGCTATTTGAATCTTGGCATCTTCTTTATCGTCGGCTAATTTTGGGGTTTGCAGTTGTTGATCGATGTGATAACATGAGGCTTGTGAGGGGGGTATGAGGGTCGACCTCTAATCATGAGGCGATGGTCTGCAAGGGTCCTCGCGGGATGAAGGGAGGGCGAGGAGGGAAGGTCGCAAAATGGATCGAACGGATGGAGTGGTGGGTTGAGGCCACAGATCTGTAGGGTTTACGTGGGTAGGCTATGATGGAGGTTGTGGTTGGTGAATGGGTCGAACGAAATCGGGGCTTGGTGAAGGAGTCGAAGCGAGTGGACAGGTGAATGGGTGGAGAATGATGTGCCAAGCAGAGAAGACGAACCAGCAAAGAGAGCATGTGACTTGCTCTGATACCAATGCAAACTTCAATGTATTACTACAGAGTGAAGACTTCCATGAATTAATCCACGACGGGAAGAATTAATAATTTATAGAATATGATATAAATTGATAAATAATGAATAGATGATTTTGTTACATTAACGGGGGCTCAATATATAATACCCCATGTGACTTTATGGAAAATTCACGACCCTTAGTCATGCTTTTTAAATATATTTTATTATTAAATTCTTAATTGTTATTTTATTGTTTATTTGATTTTCTTTTTATTTATTGTATTCTCTTTATTTTATTATTATCTTGATTGTTATTATGTATATATAACACATACTCACCTTCACGACATAGTCACCTATCAAACATGGCATATCCAACATGACTCAATCACCCATAGAACACAACATATCTAACACACAAATTCAACTACATGACACACCCACCCACATGTCATATCCAACACACATTTACCCATAAAACACGACATATCTAGCAAACACACTCACCCACACATGTCCCACAAAGACAAGGGCAGATTGAAAAACCACACACAATCATCCTTGCAACCTTTCAACCATTATTTTATAGAAGTGCCACTACTCTTGGAAAAATGTTGAAGACTTATATGTTGTCATGAACTAGAGCTTAGAACCAATGTGGGATAGCACACAAGAGTAGAGGGGATTTCAATGTCATAACTGACACACACATTCACCCATAAAACACGGCATATCCAACCCACACACTCACCTACACAACGCATTCCACATAGGGATGACAGTGAAAAACCATGCACCTTCATCCCTACAACCAATCAAGCAATGTGTTAATAGGAGGGCCACTACCCCTATGAAAATGTTGAGACTTATATATTGTCATAAAGTAGAGCTCATACTAATGTACGATAACACATGAGGACACAAGGATATTAAAGACGTACACAACACAACATATCCAATAGCCACATTCACCCATAAAACATTACATATGCAATAGACACACTCGTTGATAAAACACGACATATCTGACACACACATTCACCCATAAAACACAACATATCCAAACACACTCACCCACAAAACACATTATCTCATAGAACACAATATATCCTACACACACACAATGACTCACAAAATGCACTTGTCCATAAAACAAAATAACCCATAAAACACAACATATCCAACACACACACTCAACCATAAAACACACACACCCATAAAACACGACATGTCCAACAAACAGATTCACCCATAAAACACAACATATCCAACACACACTCAACCACATGACATGGCATATCCAACACAAATGCACCCACCCACACAATGACATGGCATATCCAACACAAATGCACCCACCCACACAATGACATATCCAACACACACACACACACAAATGACACGACATATCTGTTGATGTTTGGGTAGCATCAGGCAGACATTCTCCCAGAGTGGCCATGCTAACTTGGCTAAGGAGAATGGCCCAGGCGAAGTCCTAGGGACTCGAGGTGTTGATGGTTCTCCAGATGGCAATATCGGGAAGACATTCTCCCAAAGTAGCCATGTTGACTTGGCTGAGGAGAATGGCCCAGGCATAGTCTTTATCCTTGATCATGTGACTTGACAAGGACTAACAAAGACTCGAGGTACATATGCATCGGGCAGACATTCTCCTCAGATGGCCATGTAACTTGGCTAAGGAGAATGGCCCAAGTGTAGTCTCTATCCTTAATCATGTGACTTGACAAGGACTGACAGAGACTCGAGGTGCTATGTGGGAGAAGTATACATCAACTAGGTGCATGTCGAAGAAGATAACATCAACCAGGCTCAAGGACAACTTTTCTAGAAGAGAAGAAATGCCAAAAAGTACAAGAAGACCCATCTACACCATTGTAGAAGCCCTAGAAAGAATATTGAAGACCAAAAGAAGAAGTCGGCCCCACCAATGAAAAAGAAGGCACTTGGACAAGTATAAATAAAGACAAAGTCAATTCATTTCTTAATAACACAGTTCTCTTTTTAGCTAATGCGCACTAGGTAGTGGCACAATGGCGAAGAAGAAGAAGAAGGGCGCATCCGAGATTTGGTCTACGGTTTGAAGTGGTTGGTCTCTCTATCTTATGCGCTAGCTCTTGAAGGCACTAGGTTTGGGGAAGGATACTCTCTGAATGGTATTTTGGTTACTTTGATGCTGATGTACTGGTAATATCTTGGACTGAATTCTTCTATAGAAAAGTTGTTGGGTTTTTTCTCCCGAGTTCGGGTTTTCCCAGGGTAAATCTTGTGTCTACTGTGCATGGCTATCTCTCTATGATTATGTTCTTTCCGCTACAGTTTTATTTCAGTTGAAATTTTCGATGTGTAATCAATCTATGATAACAATGGCATTAAAATTTGTTTGAAAATCATAAGGCATTAATTATCAAATCTGGAAATTAGAAAAATCAACATGGTATCAGAGCAGGTTGAGAATTGTCGTTGCACATGAGATTTGCAACTGCTCAGACCTGAAACTTGTCAAGCTCGTTGAGCACTTATTACAAATTCGTTGGGACTAATTCCATAATTCCAACATAGATCAACTCGCCTTGCTCTAGCGCATCTACTGCACCTCTCAAACTGCAATTTGGTGAAAGTTGAAACTTCACCCCAAACTCACTACAACAGTTGTAGTAATACTTTTGTGAAGCTCCTTGAGCATTTATTGGGCTGAGTTGGGGAGAATTTTGGCATAGAGAAACTCACCTTGCCCTAATGCACCTACTGCACTCCTTAGATTGACAATCCATCAAAGTTGAAATTTTAGGGTTTTCAAGCTTGTTGACATTTTCCTGGACATTGAACCTTTTGTTTCCGATTTTGTTGATTTCTTCATGTACCAATGGTGTATTGTCTAAGAGTTAGAGGCAGTTGTGGTGATGTCTCCTACAGTGTATGATAGCTCAAAATCAAATAAAACAACAATAGCAAGACTCCAGGTTTGCATATCAGGTCTAATATTTTATATTGTTGCACCTTAAGTAAATGTTGTAACTAGGACAACAATCTTTAGAGATCTATTATTGTTGAGTACTTATTAAATGTTTAGTAACACTTGAATATTGTTGGTAGGATGATCATTATGTAAATACTCATTGTTTAATACTAATGATGTACTTGTTTGCAAGATGAATTGATCTCTTCCCTAGCCTAGTAACTCCATGGACATTACAGTGGTTCCAACCCCTTTAAACAAGGTTAAATTCCATGGAGGTTACCATGGAGATGTCTTTGTTCTTGTCTTTTGTTTTGGCTCTTGTTCTGGGCAAGTCAGGTGATATCTCTGAGAGGAAGCTATAGTGACGATTATTCTTATTCTTGATCTTGTTTCAGGCAGGTCACAGGTGATAGCTCTGAGAGGGAGCTATAGTGACGGTTACAGGTGGCAACAAGTTAGATGGTCTTTGGTTTGAGACATAGAGCAGATTGTCTAGACAAGGAGTTGTGTACATGATAGCATACATCCATATACCGAAGAAGAAGAGGACAAAGTTAGAACCTTCTGGAAAGAAGGATACTTTTGTGGGATACAGAGTGTCCCATATGGAGATTGATAGTGAGGAGCAGGTGGCTCCGAAGGATGACCATACAGATCCCTCTAGTTCAATTGTTCACCCTTCAGACTATCAGGAGGAATCAGAAGAGCCAATAGGGACAATGGATCTACCTAGAGATGTTGCAGTGACCAGGAAGAGGCCAGCATGGCTTCGTGATACTTTGCAGGATGCAGAGAGGCATGCAACTCCTAGTGATACTCTCAAGGAGAGAAAACAACCTCAAAGATTCTTGAGTTAGATGGAATTGATCAGTCACATCAGTTAGATGGAATTGATCAGTCACATCATTGATTCCTTCTAGTTATGAGGAGCAAGTGGCTTCACTAGTGGTGAGGCAGATGGCCCCACCAAGTACCAGCTCAGAAGGAGCCAAAGTTCAGAGGGAGTTAGCCCTCAGGATCCAGTAGGGAGGAGCAACCTCCCAGGACAGTTCATAAGAGATCAGACTTCAGAGGAAGTCAACAGGTGCAGAGGGAGAAAATGGCTCCGGAGATTGTACAGACTTAGAGGGAGTCAAGTTCCAGAGGGAGCATGCAGACTCAAAGTGAGATTGATCTCAGAGAGATTTAGTTGGCTCAGAGGGAGAGTTGATCATTCTGAGGGAGTTCCCCCTCAGATTCAGGTGGGAGAGAGACATCTTCCAAGACTGACAGACAGGTGTCATGACTTGAGGAGGCCAAACAAAAGCTTTAGATGCTTCTAGGAGATGTGAGACCTCCTAGGAGGATTTCCTTGTTTCAGTAGACTTTGCTACAATGATAGAGGAGGAAGCTAGTCAAGAGGATTAGGATATGGATTTTGCCTCAGTCACAGAGGGAGCAGCGAGTGAGACAGACTAGACAGTGGGGTTTGCTTCAGTGACAGAGGGAGTTGGCCGCAGATTTCGAGGTGGAGGATCTTGGCCGGATGTACTATTTCTTGGGATTGGAGGTGTGACAAAGATCAGATGAGATCTTCCTCAATCTGGGGATACTGATGAGATTTGATATGATGGACTGCAAGTCCATGGCTACACCTATGGAGACAAATCTGAAGAATTTGAGTGATTCTGCTTCAGATTCGTATTTGGTGGATCCCAATGTACAAGCAGTGGATTGGATCCTTGATGTACCTAGTTAACACCGAGCCAAATATTTCCTTTGCAATGAGCACCCTGAGCCAGTATTTGGTTGAAGCCAAGGCAGTTCCATTGGGTTGCAGCAGAGCATGTGCTGAGATACCAACATGGTACAGTTGGATATGGTTTGTCTCAGGTGGTGATGTGAGGTTGCAGGGATATATAGATTCTGATTGGGTAGGAAGTGCAGTAGACAGATTGAGCACCTCGGGGTGTTGCTTCAGCTTGGGATTAGTTACAATTTATGGGATAAGCTGTGAAATAGGCTTCTGTAGCACTCAGTACAGCAGAGACAGAGTGTATCGCAGGCAATGTCGTAAGTCGTGAAGCAATGTGGCTTCAGAAACTTCTTGTAGGACTTCATCTCAACACGGTACACGAGGGAGCAATGAAGCTCCAGTACATATCCACAGATGAGCAGACTGGAGATCATCCAAGACATGGTACAGGAGGGAGCAGTGAAGCTCCAATACATATCCACAGATGAGCAGATTGCGGACATTCTCACCAAACCTCTGTCTAGAGCGAAGTTTGAATACTTCAGAGACAAGCTTGGCATGATGCAGAATGTCTCCCTCACTGAGAGGGAGGGTTGATGTTTGGGCAGCATCGGGCAAACATTCTCCCAGAGTGGCCATGTTGACTTAGCTGAGGAGAATGGCCCGAGTGTAGTCCTAGGAACTTGAGGTGTTGATGGTTCTCCAGATGATAGTATTGAGCAGACATTCTCCCATAGTAGCCATGTTGACTTGGTTGAGGAGAATGGCCCAGGCGTAGTCTTTATCCTTGATCATATGACTTGACAGGGACCGAAAAAGACTCAAGGTACATATGCATCAAGCAGACATTCTCCTCAGATGGCCATGTGACTTAGCTAAGGAGAATGGCCCGGGGCGTTGATGTTCTCCATGTATTAGCATCGGGCAAACATTCTCCTCAGATGGCCATGTGACTTGGCAAGGAGAATGGCCCAGGTGTAGTTTCCATCCTTGATCATGTGACTTGACAAGGACTGACAGAGACTCGAGGTGCTATGTGGGAGAAGTATACATCAACTAGGTGCATGTCGAAGAAGATAACATCAACCAGGCTCAAGGACAACTTTTCTAGAAGAGAAGAAATACCAAGAAGTACAAGAAGACCCATCTACACCATTGTAGAAGCCCCATAAAGCGTATTGAAGACCAAAAGAAGTTGGCCCCACCAGTGAACAAGAAGGCGCTTGGACAAGTATAAATAAAGGCAGAGTCAATTCATTTCATAATAACACAATTCTCTCCTCAGCTAATGCGCACTAGGCAATGGCACAATGGCGAAGAAGAATAAGAAGGGCACATCTGAGATTTGTTCTATAGTTTGAGGTGGTTGGTGTCTCTATCTTATGCGCTAGCTCTTGAAGGCGCTAGGCTTGGGGACATTACTCTTTGCATAGTATTTTGGCTATTGATGGTGATGTATTGGTAATTTCTTGGACTGAATTCTTCTATAGAAAAGTTGTCGGGGTTTTTCTCCCGAGTTCGGGTTTTCCCAGGATAAATCTTGTGTCTATTGTGCATGGCTATTTCTCTGTGATTTTGTTATTTCCGCTGTTGTTTTATTTCAATTGAAATTTTCAGTGTGTAATTAATCTATCATAACAGTGGCATTAAAATTTGTTTGAAAATCACAAGGCATTAATTATCAGATCTAGAAATTAGAAAAATCAACAATATCAAACACACATACACACACCCACACAACACACTCACCTAGCGAACATGGTAAATATAACTCTCATGATCACCCAACAAACACATCAGAGACTAATGCACACACTCACACAAACAACACACTCACCTAGCGAACATGACATATCCAACATGGACTCACTAAAGAAACATAGCATATGCAACACACACTCACATGGCACACTCACCCATGAAATATAGCATATCCAACACATACATTGATCCACATGACACATGAAACACATAAAACACAACATATCCAACAAGACACACTCACCCATCAAAATGGCATATCTAACATAGACCCTAACCCACACGATACACTCATCCATCAAACATGGCATATCCAACATACACACTCACCCATACAACATAATCACCAACGAAATGTGGCATAACCAACACACATACTCACCAACATGACACACTCAACCAACAAATATGATATATCCAAACACACACCCCCTCTAACACGTGACATGGTTACCCACATAACACAACCACCCACTCAACACACCTTATCCAACACACACTCGACCACATGACATACTCAACCATTAAGCATGGCTTATCTAACACACATACTCATCCACATGATGCACTCACCCATCGAACATGGCATATCCAACTCACACAATCACACATCAAACGCAACATATCCAACACACACTCTCACCCACATGACAGACACACACAATAAACTCACCCATCGAACGCAACATATCCAACCCAGATACTCACTCATTGAATGCAACATATCCAACACACACTCTCATCCACCCAACACACTCATCCATTGAATGTGGCATAACCAACACACATACTCACCAACATGACACACTCAGCCAACAAATATGATATATCCAAACACACACCCCCTCTAACACGTGACATGGTTACCCACATAACACAACCACCCACTCAACACACCTTATCCAACACACACTCGACCACATGACATACTCACCCATTAAGCATGGTTTATCTAACACACATACTCATCCACATGATGCACTCACCCATCAAACATGGCATATCCAACTCACACACTCACACATCAAACGCAACGTATCCAACACACACTCTCACCCACATGACAGACACACACAATAAACTCACCCATTGAATGCAACATATCCAACCCAGATACTCACTCATTGAATGCAGCGTATCCAACGCACACTCTCATCCACCCAACACACTCACCCATTGAATGTGGCATATCCAAAACACACTCACCCACATGACACACTATCTTGTCAAACATGATTTATCCAAAATAGAGAACTCACCCACATGACACACTATCTTGTCAAACATGATTTATCCAAAATAGAGACATTCACCCATCAAATGTGACATATCCAACATCCACATGATATTCGCCCATGAAACACAACATATTGAATATAGACATGCACCTATAAAATGTGACATACCCTATACATGCACTAACTCACATGACACACTCTCCCATAAAACATGATATATCCATCACACACACTCATACACGTGACACAATCACTTATCAAACACAACATATCCAACACACACACACACATCTAATATGGCATATCCAACACACACTCACCCACACAACACACTCACTCGTCAAATGCGACATATCCAAGACCCACACACCCACATGACACCCATCCATGAAACACGACATATTGACACACACTCACCTATGAAATGTGACATACCATATACACACACCAACCCACATGACACACTCTCCCATCAAACGTGGCATATCCAACATAAACACTCACCCACATGACACAATCACTCATCAAACATGACATATCCAACACATACACACCCACACAACACTCTCAACCCATCAAACATGGCATATCCAATAAACTCATCCACATGACACATTCACCCATCAAACACAGCATATACAATACAGTGTACACACACACATAAAGGTGTCACTAAACTTCCTCAATGACCACTAAATTGTTAGAATCTTAGATGCAGTATCATATTCTTAGAAGTTGCTCTCTACTTTGTTCCATATCATCAACCTCATTTCAACATTGAATATATCTCCACTTGCAAAGATTCAACTCATTCGCAATGAATATATTTCATGTAATTAAGATTGTTTTCAATGTCCTTTTTTACCTCATAGCATAATTTCTTAACTTTAATGTCTATGTGGGTTGCATTTAGATTATACAGAAACACAACATAATTGTAGAGGAAGATAGAAAGTAGGAGGGTCACTACCTTTGTAAACATTGCATTGGCATAAAGATTATGGTATGTTAGGACTTTTATATCTTGTCATAAACAAGAGCTCAGATCCAATGTGGGATAGCACACAAAGGAGAGGGGATTTTAAAGTTGTGACCAACACAACATATCCAACACTCACACTAAACCATACAATGCATCATATCGATCACACACAAAGCCATAAACACTCACCCATAAAACACAACATATCCAACACACATAATCACCCATACAACACATCATGTCCAACACACACTCACTCACGGACACTCAACCACATGGCATATCCAACACACACATTCACACATACTCACCCACACCACACGTCCACAGAAGAGGAGAGGCTAAAAAACCACGCATATTCATCCTCACAACCAATCAATAATTATGTTAATTGGAAGGTCCACTACCCCTATGAAAATGTTGAGACATACATGTTGTCAAGAAGTAGAGATCATAACCAATGTAGGATAGCACACAAGAGGAGATGGGATTTCAAAGTCGCAACTATCCAACACTCACACTAAACCATACAACGTGTCATATCCGACACAAACATTAACCTACAAATACTCAACCACAAAACATGACATATCCAACACACATAATCACCAATACAACACATCATGTGTTAGATTTTTGTAGCTCAGAGGAAATTCTGCATTGGCAGCAACTAGCATGTAGAAATGACCAAGCATATTTATCTCTAGTGACTTTATAAAGTGTTTTTATAAAGTGACTTTATAAAGTGATTTTATAAAGTCAAGTTGAGCCTTTTAATATTTAATGGGTAAAAGTGACTTTATGAATTTTGGGTCACTTAAGTGATTTAAGTGAACTCAACGGACGATTAAGTCACCACCCTTGATCTCATGAGGGAAAGATCTAATCTTGACCATCTATCTCATTGGAAGACCAAGGTTAGGGTAGTTACTCATTAATGAGTAATAAAAGAGCACTAGAAGAGAGGTGGGGCACATCTTTTGAGGAGGGTTTGAGTGGAAGGCTTGAGTGGAAGTTGAATAGGCATGATTTCCAAGAGAGAGCTTGAGCTAAGGAAAAGAGTAGCAGCAAAGGAGGATTGGCACACATCCCAAGGAGGGGATAGGCATGCATCCTAAGTAGATTTTAGCATTAAATATAGAGAAGTACCATACAACAACTGAAGGTAGGTTGTACAACATTTATTGTTAGTCGTACAACTAGGTTAAGACACAAAAATCGAGGCAGTCTTACTTTTGAAGTTTGGCACAATTTTTGAGGTGTTTTGGCTGAGAGAAAACCATACAACAGAGTATTGTAACATATAGTCAGTTCTAGGCATGCAAATCGAGGTTGTCTATTGGTTTTTATGTTGCATCAGTCCATACAGTTGCACAGAAAACGAGACAGCAAAGCTTGGCACAAAAACCGAGGTGGTGTTGGGTTGATTTTGTGAGATAAGTGTTGTGTATTTGATGTCGATATAAATTGATGCTGTAAACTCAGAATTTTCCCTTGAGTTCAATAAGAAGAATCTCCTTGACTGGTTTTCTCCTTGTGGGTTTTTCCAGGGGCATTGCCCAGAATTTTCTATGTCAAATGTGGTGAATGTTTCTGTTGGTCATTTATATTTTTGTTGCTATATTTTCAGATTGCTTAGTCACTTGTATTTCTGCTCATAGTTCCGGTAAATAGCATGTGGTTCCATTACTTTATTGGTGAATAACTATAAGAGGTTGAAATCTATTATTGACTAAGTGTTTGAGATCATATTTTTAACATGGTATCAGAGTAGGAGCTCTGAGGTTCAGCAGACAAGAGATTTGGCACTTGATTTGTAGTGAGTGCAGAGGGGTTTGCCTGGAAGAAGGAAGGGGAAGAGCTAAGTTTCAGTTGCGAAGGTCATGGCTACTTGCTTGAGGTTCGAAGATAGGTTGGATGGGGCAACAAACTTTAGTCCTTGGAAGGAGAGGATAGTTTTGTTGCTAGAGGAAGTTGAGTTATGGGACATTGTGAACAACACACAAACGAATCCCATCACTATTCCTACAAATGCAACTCTTTTGGAAGAGTTCAAGAAGAAGAACATGAAGGCCAAGAGGATTATTCTTGATGCAATCAAGGACCATGTTATTCCCCATGTTGCAAGAAAAGCGAATGCCTTCGAGATGTGGGCATCTTTGACCAAGCTATAATAAAGTTCCAAAGAGAATTGGAAGATGGTATTGAGAGAGAAGCTGAGAAACGTAAAGATGACCGAGACTGAAAAATTATCCTCGTATATCACCAGAATCACTCAAGTTCATGATGAACTTGGCGCAATTGGAGAGGTTATAACAGATGGAGAAATGGTTAGGACTGCTCTAAATGGTTTTTCGGAGAAGTGGAACACCTTTGTTAAAGGTGTTGTCTCCAGAGACAATTGTTCCAACTGGGAGAGATTGTGGGATGACTTCATACAGAAAGAGACTCGTGAGGAGGCTCTTTGTAGCAGACAATCAAAGGGTGAGGAGAATGAGGAGAATGTTTCCCTCTTAGCAAAAGACGACAAGAGAGCTATAGGAGGGGAGAAGTCCTCTCATGGCGAGAAGAAGGACATGAGCAAGGTGGGATGCTTTGCATGTCATAAGTTGGGGCATTATGTAGGCCAATGTCCAAACAAGAAGAGAAGCAAGAAGGATGTCGAGACAACAACAACAGCAGAAGTGAAGGAGTTCACTGAAAAGTTCAAGAAGGATTTTCACCTGATGGTTTGTCTTGCAAGCATTGGTTTCCTAGGGTGTACAGGCACTCTTGCATGGTTTTGGGACAATGGGGCCTCTCGACACATTACGGGGATGAGGTTTGTATTCCTCAATTTTTCAAAGATCGACTCAGGCAACTATGTGGGGTCTAGGATTAGCACCAGACATGTTCTAGCTATGGAGGGAGTTGGAAGTGTTAGATTCCAACTGGAGTCGGGAAGATATCTGGAGTTGGCTGAGGTATTATATGTTCCCGAATTGTTGATGAACTTGCTCTATGTGTCATCTTTTGAGATAGATGGATGTGGGATTTTGTTCTCTCAAGGACTGGTGTACCTATATCCAGAGGGAATCTCTTCCGACCCAAGTGTGTTGCTTGGAGTTCGATCGGAGAGATTGTACAGAGTGCTTGGTCAACCTATAGTTGGATCCAACGAGTGGCTAGAGCCTGAGTCAGACAGTGGTGAGGCTTTAGAGAGAGGACCTTGAATGGATAGGTCTCTTGATCAGAGCTCAATGTAGGTAGTTGGAGATGCTTCGAGTTCAGAGGGAGCAGAGGCTTCCAATGTAGAGGGAGTGGCTATAGTAGCAGAGGACATGATGGGGTTAGAGACAGATCTAGGTGGAGGCTCCAGAAGTACCTCCCTCTCTAAGAGGGAGTGTTATATTTTTGTAGCTTGGAGGTACTTCTACATTGGCAACGCCCAGCATGTAGAAGTAACCAAGCATATTTCTCTCTAGTGACTTTATAAAGTGATTTTATAAAGTCAAGTTGAAGCCTTTTAATATAATGGGTAAAAGTGACTTTATGAATTTTGGGTTACTTAAGTGATTTATGTGAACTCAACGGACGATTATGTCACGATCGTTGATCTCATGAGGGAAAGATCTAATCTTGACTGTCTATCTCATTGGAAGACCAAGGGTTAGTGAAGTTACTCATTAGTGAGTAATAAAAGGAGCACTAGAGGAGAGGTGGGCACATCTTTTGAGGAGATCTTGAGTGGAATTTGAAGAGGCACGATTTCCCAGAGAGAACTTGAGCTGAGGAAAAGAGTAGTAGCAAAGGAGGATTGGCACGCATCCCAATGAGGGGATAGGAATGCATCCCAAGGAGATTTCAGCATTAAATATAGAGAAGTATCGTATAACAACTGAAGGTGGGTCGTACAACATTTATTGTTGGTCGTACAACTGGGTTAAGGCACAAAAATCGAGGCAGCCTTACTGTTGAAGTTTGGCACGAATTTTTTGGTGTTTTGGCTAAGAGAAAAATGTACATCAGAGTATTGTACTCTACAATCAGTTTTGGGCATGCAAATTGAGGTTGTCTACTAGTTTTTCTAATGTATCAGTCCGTACAGTTCCACAGAAAACAAGACAACAAATCTTGGCACAGAAACCGAGGTGGTGTTGGGATAATTTTGTGAGATAAATGTTGTGTATTTAGTGCTGATATAAATTGTTGTTGTAAACTCAGAATTTCCCCATGAGCTCAATAAGAAGAATCTCCTTGACTGGTTTTCCCCTTATGGATTTTTCCAGGGGCATTTCCCAAAATTTTATGTGTCAAATGTGGTGAATGTTTTTGATGTTCATTTATATTTCCGCTGCTATATTTTCAGATTGTTTAGTCACTTGTATTTCTGCTCATAGTTCCAGTAAATAGCATGTGGTTCCATTGCTTTATTGGTAAATAACTATAGGAGGTTGAAATCTATTATTGACTAAGTGTTTGAGATTAGATTTTCAACATCATGTCTAACACACACTCATCCATAATCATTCAAACATCAAACACAACATATCCAACACAAACACACTCACCCATAAAACACGACATATCCAACACACACACACACACACAGGAGAGGTTTAAAAAAAATGCATATTCATCCCCACAACCAATCGACCATTATGTGAATAGGAAGGTCCATTGCCCTTATGAAAATGTTGAGACATATATGTTGAGTTATATGTTTTCATGAATTAGAGCTCAAAACCAATGCGGGATAGCACACAAGAGGAAAGGGAATTTCAAAGTCCTAACCAACACACCATGTTCAACACGCATGCTCATCCATAAGACACAGCATATCCAACACATACGCACAACGACAAAACGTTCCATAGAGCAGGAGGAGATGCTGAAAATAATGCACATTCATCCCCATAACTAGTCAACCATTATGTTAATAGGAGGGAAGCTACCCTTATGAAAATGTTGAGACTTATATGTTGTCATGAATTAGAGCTCATAACCAATGTCGTATAGTAGACAAGAAGAGAGAAGATTATAAAGCCGTAATTGACACAACATATCCCACACACACGCTCACTCATAAAAAAAAAAACATATGCATCATACACTCACCCATAAAACTCAACATATCCAAAACACATGTTCACCTATAAAACATGGAATACCAACACACACACACACCCCCACAAAACACACTCACCCATAAAACACACTCACGCATAAAACATGATATATAGAACACACACACTCACTCATAAAACACATGTCCAACCCACACACTCACCCCTAAAACACAACATATCCAACACACACTCACCCACAATACACGACATTTCTAGCACACACTGAATGACATATCCAACACACTAATCCAGATGGATGTCGGTGGCCTCCCACCTATTCCAACTGGTTCATTTTGGCAATTTTCCAGTTTGGCAGTTTTTTTCTTAGTTTTCGGGTCCCTCACTTGCAGGATTGTTTTGAGGCCCTAAACAACGTTTTTAGGGATCACCACAGTAAAAAATGACCTTTGATAGATAGCAGCAAAATGTGTAGTCCTCGGATAGACCTTTCCAACGGGCTATCGTGCGCCTAAAACGGAGATCGTATGCAAAAGTTACAACCCCAGGAAGTTGATGTACTATCTTACCCGAACGGGGCCCACGTGACTTTTGGCACTTCATCTCCTAGGGTTAGGTTTTTGGATGTCTAGGGTTTTTGATATTCATGTTTATTGTAAAAAAGGCCTTCAGAGCCTCATTGTAATCATCTTCTTGCGAATGAACGCAACCGTCACATCTCTTCTCAAAGATAAGCCGCCACCATTCCAGCAAGCTTGTTTTCCGCCGCATTTTACAGTTTCAGCTTATTTCCTTATTGAATAGAAAACCAGTTTTACTGTATCTTTGTTATTTTGTGTTAAGCATCTTTTAATAATCTGTATTCATTTCGTTCTGCTCATAAAATCTGGATCACACACACACACTCACCCACATGACATGGTATATCCAAAACACACAAACTCACCCACATGACACACTCACCATGAAAAATATCATATCTAGCACACACACATTCACCGACGCGACATGCTCACCCATGAAACATGACATATCCAATGCACATACTCACCCTTGAAACAATACATATCCAACACACACATTCACTCACATGACACACTCAACCGTCAAATACAAAATATCTAGCACACACACTCACCCACATTAGACACTCACAATCAAATGAAACATATCCAATACACACTCACCCATGAAACACGACGTATTCAATGCACGCACTCACCCATCAAACATGGCATATCCAATGCACACACTCAACCATATTAGACACTCAGCCATCAAATGCAACATATCTAACACACACTCACCTATCAAACACAACATATCCTACACACACATTAAATAGGGCATATAATATAGCATCATCATCATCATCTGCATCAACATCAATTAGCATAACGCTAAGGCAACAACATCATCAACACCATCATTAACAACATGAGGTTAGTACAACATCATCAGCAACGGCATGAGGCTGATACATCATCATCAATAACAACACGAGGTTGATGCATCATCATCAACAACAGCACGAGGTTGATACATCATCATCAACAACAGCACGAAGTTGAAACAACAACATCATCAACACGAGGTTGAGATAACAACATCATCATCTTGTAGCAACAAAATGAGGCAAGTGCAACAACAGCATTTTGTGGTACTCTGACAGACCGTCCTTACCGGACCTTCGAGATCTGCCCAGGAATCATAAGATTTCCTAGGATATAAAATCCTAATGGAGCTACCACGTGGTACTCTGACGGACCGTCCTTACCAGACCTTCGGGATTTTCCTAGGAATCATAAGATTCCCTAGGATATAAAATCCTAACTGACCTACCACTACTGACCACAGCTGGCATATACATGCACAGGTACTCTGATAGACGGTCCTTACCGGACCTTCGGTATCTGTCCAGGGATGATTAGTCCCCTAGGATATAAAATCCTAACTGAGCTACCCATTGTTGGTCAGGATACCATAGTATCATCAACATCACTCCCCCTTTCGAGGGAGGTCCTTTCAGACTATACCAAGCTTGTCTCGAAAGTATTTAAACTTTACACGAGACAGAGGCTTGGTCAACACATTTGCAACCTGCTCATTTGTGCCAACATATTGGATCTTTATAGCTCCTCTTTGCACCATATCACGAATGTAGTGATACCGAATTTCTATGTGCTTCGACTTATCATGGAACACTGGGTTCTCCATCATATTTATGCAACTCTGGTTATCACATAGAATCATGGTGGCTTCCATCTCCAGATCGAATAGACCTATCAACAACTTCCGAAGCCATATGGCTTCACAACTGGCAGACCATGTTGCAATGTATTCTGCTTATGTCGTGTTGAGAGCAATACTGGATTGCTTCCTTCTTTGCCATGAAGTCGTGGTTGACCCCAGACTGAAACAACATCCTGAAGTGCTCTTTCTATCATAAACACTTCCAGCCCAATCTGAATGAGTATAACCAACTAGTCTAAAGTCATGATCTCCAGTATAACAAAGACCAAAGTCCAACGAACCCTTAAGGTATCTCATCACATGCTTTGCAGCTACAACGTGAACACATATGGGCTCTACCAGATACTAACTCAAGGTGTTCATAGCAAAAGCATATATCAAGCCCGGTATTCGTCAGATACATCAACGAACCAATAATCTGTCTGTACAGAGTAGCATCAATCAACTCTGACGAAGTATCAACTAGGAGCTTCAACTTTGTTTCCATGGGTGTGTTCATGGCTTTACATTCCAACATATCAAACCTCTTTAGTATTTCAACTGCATATTTCCCTTGGTTAAGGAAGATCTTCTCTGAGCTCTACCAAACTTCAAGACCTAAGAAATAATGCATCAGGCCTAGGTCTTTCATCTCAAATTCTGCAACGAGCTTATTCTTACAATCTGTGATGAGCTTTTCTTCTCCTGTTAAGAATAAGTCATCCACATACAGCAGCAATATAACTAGCTCATCATTCATAACCTTGAAGTAAAGGTTAGAATCAAATTTACTCTTGGTAAAGCCCAAGCTCATCAGGAAACTATCAATTCTTCCATACCAAGCTCTAGGAGCTTGCTTCAATCCATACAGAGCCTTCTTCAACCTGCAGACATGAGTCTTTCTATCTTCAACTTCAAACCCTTGTGGTTGTTCTATATACACTTCTTCTTCAATAACACCATTTAAAAAATTTGTTTTCACATCCATTTGGTGTAACTTCCACTTCATCTTGAATAAGTTCCCTTGCCCAAGCTAGCTTTCGTTTGTGAGAGATCGTCATTTGGGGAGGTTCTTGAGATTCTGTCATATCATGATCTTCTGGAATCTCATCATCAGGGGTAACTGTAACTTCCTTCACTGGTTCTGCAACTCTGGGAGCTATAGGTTCTTCTTCATATACTTCTTCAAGCTAGCATCTCCTTGATTTCTTGAGTGATGCATCTTCATCAAAGGTTACATCTATGTTGATCTCAATATGATGGTAACCTGGTATGTAAATTCTGAAGGCCTTAGAGACCTCACAGTATCCAACAAATATTCCCTTTTTTCCTGAAGGGTCCAACTTAGTTCTCCTTTCTTTCGAAATGTGTACAAACACTGGACAGCCAAATATTTTGAGATGGCTTACTTCTGGCTTCTTTCCAGAGAACATTTCTTCGAGGGTTTTGAATCCAAGTGCACTATGGGATAATCTATTTTAGACATAAACTATTGTTCTTGCTGCTTCAACCCATAAGTGCATTGGAAGATCTTGATCGTGGATCATAATCTTCACTGCTTCCATTATTGTTCTATTCTTTCTTTTTGCTACACCATTTTGTTGAGGATTATAGGGAGTGGTGAGCTCCCTCTTAATCCCAACATCTATGCAAAAGCTTACAAGTTCTTTTGAGGTGTATTCTCCTCCATTATCTGACCTGAGTATCTTGATTTTTCTTTCGAAGAGATTTTCTATCAAGGCTTTGAATTCCTTGTATTTTCCAAATACTTAATATTTTGATTTCAAGAAATAAACCCAAATCTTGCGAAAATAATCATTAATAAATGACACATAGTATACATACCCACTTAGAGAGGTTGATGGCATTGGACCACATACATCTGAGTGGATGAGCTCCAAGATTCCTTATGCTTTACTGTCGCTCTTTGGGAAAGGATTCTTTATGTTCTTTCCTTGTGCACATCCCTTGCACACACCTTCCTAATCAACCTTGAATTATGGTAGACCTGTAACTGCCTTGCTTACATATGGTAAGGCTTTGTAGTTGATGTGAGCTAGTCTTCTATGCCAAAGTTCACATGGAATCTCAGTGGAGTGAGTCAAGGCTGCATCTGAGTGACCTTTTAACATATACAAGCCACCTTCTTCTGATCCAATAACAATTGCATCTTCTATGGTTTTTCCTTTAGGCCACATAAGAACTTCACCATCTACGAATGCAACCCTAAAACCTTTCTTGTCTAAAGCTGAGATAGAAAGCAAATTCTTTGTCAAAC
>ML803705.1:0-20497 GCA_009831015.1 Picea engelmannii
TCCTTCCTTAATTGTTCCATTGTTTGAAGAGATTGTTTTGCTTTTAAGTGATGAGCATGTACAACATATTCTTTGCCTGCTTTGATTAAGTGATATTGATTATGTTCCATCTAGAAGATTGTTTTGCGATCATACAAATAAGGATTGCCTAAGACCATTCCACATTTATTGAGTGGCACCACATCACACGTTACCTCATCCACAAACTTAGAAGAAATTTCAAACTTTAATGTGCATTTCTTTGTTATGTGCAATTTATGATTATTGCTTATCCATTTAAATGAGTAAGGCTTATGATGCATTTGAGTGTTTAATCCCAATTGTTTAACCACTTCCTCTGAAATCAAGTTAGATTGAGATCCACTATCTATCAATGTGTCAATCCTAGTATGTCTCATAATGACCCTTATGTGAAACAACTTACTTCTAGAATCAAATCCATCAACAATTTTACCTGTCAAATCAACCGATGTGACTTTTGATTCATCACCCAAATATGATCCCAAATATGTTGGTCGTGATGTTGTTGCAATTGTTTGCCTCCCTTTCCTCTCGTTGAACCACTTTGGTCTCTTCTCGGGATGCAATTGTTAGCAATGGTCCTCATCATGCCCTTCTTTATTGCAATGCTTGCAAGAGAGCTTCTCTTCCCTTCTTGTCATTGAATTTGCCTTCTTTCCATTCCACTTCTTTTTGTCCTCTTTTCTTGAAGACGATTCTCCTGATCAACCAAATCTTGTTTTCCCTACTTCAATGTACATTGCTTGAACAGGTAAACCTCCTATATGCTTCATAATAGTTTCTTAGGTATGTAATAGAATGTCTAACATTAATACCATCTTAAGAAATACATTTGTGTGTTCCTGCATTGATTGTCCCTTTCTTAGTTTAAGACCTTGCCATTCAATTAAAGCCTTCTCTTTATAACCCAAAGGATAAAATTGCTTTCTAAGTGCAGAAACAAAAACTTTCCATCATGGAAATACATTACCCACTTGTTGCATGCCATTTTGCAACTTGCTTTGCCACCAGTTGAGTGTTGTGCCTGCAAGTCGAAGCGATGCTAATTTGATTTGAGTGGCCTCATATTTGATTTGTTGTACACTGGAATAAACCTCCATCTATCTATCCTAGTTATCAAGCCTCTCTTCCTTGAATTCACCATCATACATAGGTAATTAAAATTTCACATCAAGTATGTAAAGGAATATCATTTTTATGTTTATGGGAATGTTTTCTTGCAGTGGATTTGGAACTTGTACTTGAAGAAGAAGAAGTTGATGGAGAAGAAGGAGGTGAAGGAGGAGTTTTAGGAGAATACTCTGCTTCTTCACTTTTGACTTTTGAAGATTCACCTAGAATCAGTCTCGTCTTATCCAAGTAATCATCATATAGAAGCTTCACCATCTCCGACATGGCGAAGAAATTCTTTCGAAACTCTTTCTCCTCACGAGAAAGTCCCTCTTTTGATGCTATCTTCTCACTTTGAGAAGTTCTCTTTCTCGATCCAATATCGGGATTTTCTTCAACAAGATCACCTTCACCACGATTCAACTTTTCATTGGTAATCATGCAAACTCAAAAACCAACCGTCAACTAGCTCTGATACCACTTGATCCGAAAATATATTTTAAAGACTATGGTTGAGTTTTTTTTTTAAACATGAGTTCATTAACCAATAAAGGAAATTCATGAAAGATGAATAATTAATGATGTAACACGGCAGCCATACAAAATATATAGATCTATAAATAAGCACAATAATTAGTAATCCATAACAGCAAAAGTTGATAACCGAGTTCAACAATATTGCCTACATCTTCAAGCCTTTGTCTTAGTGGGTGAGGCTTTCTTATTTCTCTTCAAAGCTTCAAAATTGCATAATAAAAGTTCCAAATGGATTACAAACTAATCTGGATATGTTCTGCTAGACCTCAAGAACCTGACAAAACTGACGACATTGAAAATGGATGAACGAAGCTCCCAGAAATGGCCTACAAAGTTACTCTCCTCAATGGCTTCCCTGCATAAAAATGGCTTTGGATTTACAATTCTGCAGCATTTACCTGTTCTCAACCTCCCTCAAGCTACCAATAACCTATGGTTTATACAGTATTGAAGTTGGCAACAAAATCCCAACTTCCCCCCAAGATCTAGCCTCAAAAAGGGCTCTAGATTTTCCAATAATCTTCAAAATCTCTCAAACCTGGTTGAAAAATAACTAAAAATCATATAATAAAGTTTAAAAACCCACTAATTGGAAAATATAGGGCACATCCCCCAAAATCCGAGCTCCTAGTCATATGGGTTCCCTCCATGTGGCCCTGGGCTAGTGCTAGCATGTTGGGTACCTCCGACATAGGCTCCTGGTTGTATGTGCTTGGCCATGTGGTCATGCTCTTATGCTCCATGCACCCTTATGGTTGTTTGGCCCCTAGTCATAGCTCACTATTCATGTGACTTGGTCGGTGAGCTAGCCCGTCTGACTGGGTGTTATCCCCACATATCCGCATGAAAGTTTGAAAGCATAGGTCTGGGTCACATGTTAGCGTTCGTATGTGAGTTGCGTTAGGGGCTGGGGCTAGGCCCCAGCCCTATTCTCCACCGACGAATTACACATTGCAACTTAAATATAAGGTTTGAACCTTATATTACAAGGACTAATGTGGGCGGGCTGGTAGCCTGGCCCTGCTAAAACGCTCACCTGGACCAGAGGTCACGGGTTCAACTCCTGTGGAGTCACATAAACTTTTTTCCATAACCAACAAACCAATGAAGGGGTGCCACATGGCAGCCCATGACTAGGCCACGTGGCACCATTACTTTCGCCCAAAATATGCCACATGTCAAACAATCATTCAACCACACTTTCACCTGCCCACGTCAGCACCTTTCCATGTCAGCATGCCAACTCAGTGCCACGTCAGGACTGTACGAACTGTACAGTCAGCAAAAATTGTGCATGTTTGGAAAAACAAATAGACCTCAATATATTTCGCATACGGTGTCTGTTGCATCCTATTCAAGTTTCATTGGGTTCGTAACGACGAGGCCTACGCACACATATGTTTTGAATTGAATCTGAGCACTTTGATCTTTAGGCCTTCCTCGACCCATTTTGGTTCATGAATCCATTCTAGATCAGTGGTATCAGATCGGTCTACCCCTTGTCATTCTTAATGCATGTCCCCAACAAGGTTAGGGTACAAAGAATTGGGTCTCAATATTGTGTCTCTTGAGGAAAAAAGCTCTCGCATGCCCAAACAACCACTCATGGTAGAAAAAAAGAAAGACAACGGGAGATGAGATCCCTTCAAAATGTTGCTCGAGGAAACCCTCATGCAATAGAGGAACGAGATGATGGATAGTTTTGCGCAAATCCTTCAATGGCTACCAACAGATGACGCATCTTCCTCAAACGAAGGCACCACCCTCTTCAAGGTACAAATCAACTTCAATATTCCTATATTTGAAGGTCAGATAGATGTAGATGCGATAGACAAATTGTTGAATCTGCTAGAAGGGTATTTCTTTGTCCATAACTTCTCTAATAGAGAAAAGATTACTTTTGCGCTCCTCAAAGTCGTCCCCCATGTCAAATATTGGTGGGAAACTTTCTGTGAGCAAAAGGAAACAGAGGAACCCTCATTATTTTCAATCACAGACACCTGGGAGTCCTTCAGGGATGCTATTAAGGAACAATACTATCTTGTTGGAAGTTATGATGACCTGTACACAAAATGGACCACGTTGCGGCAGGAAAGAGACCAAGCGGTGCGCGAGTTCACAAATATCCTCCATACCTTGCGCACCAAGCTAGGTATCAAATATTCTGAGCGACATATGGTGCTCAAGTATCGCAACGGTCTACATAGATACATCCAGGACGAAATGGAGTTTCTAGACATCTCATCCTTGGGCGCGGCCTACCAATATGTCATCAAAATCGAGCAGAAGCTCAAACAAAAGACGCGGAAATTTTCTAGGAACCCCTCACAGCAAAATCCAGGAAAGGGTGGCCCCAACCTGCAGAACAAAGGATAGAGCAAATAAGGATGGCCTCAGGAAAACTAGTCAAGGCCGTAAGAAAATAAGGGCATTGGAAAGACAAAGAAAGATACCAGGAAGTGGTGCGACTTCCATAAGAGCCCTTGGCATAACACTGTTGATTATCGCTCAAAGCAGTCATTGGTAGCTACTACTCCACAAGGGGTACATCTGTCCCATCTCATCACCTTGTGGGATCCCAATCGTGCTCATATAGAAGAAAGATGGAACCTGGTGACTTTGCATTGATTACCAGGCTTTGAATAAAATCACAGTCAGAAACCGGTACTTGTTTCCCTGAATCGATGACTTCCTCGATCATCTCATGGGGGTCAAATATTTCAGTAAGATTGATCTGAATTCTAACTACCACCAAGTCCCGATAGAAAAGATAGGTGAATGGAAGACCGCCTTCAAGTCAAAGGAAGGTCTTTTTGAATGGTTGGTCATGCCCTTTGGTTTAACAAATGCTCCAGCCACTTTCATGAGGATGATGTATGATATCATGTGACCATTCACCAATACTTTTGCAGTGGTGTATATGGATTGCATCCTAATTTATAGAAAGACTTGGGCAGAACAATTGCAGCATATTCAACGAGTTTTGCACACCCTGCGGAAGCAAAATCTCTACGCCAACTTGGAAAAATGCTCCTTCGGCATGGACAGAGTTCATTACCTAGAGTACATCATTTATCAGCATGGTGTACATATGGATCCAGCCAAAATCCAAGTCATCCATGACTGGTCAGCCCCAACCACACTCACTAAGCCTCGGAGCTTCTTGGGCCTTGCAAATTTCTACCACAGGTTCGTGTTGTGATTCTCCCATATTGCATGGGCCCTCAGCCAAGTAATCAGGGGTGGTGGTAAGGAAAAATTTGTATGGGGTCAGTCCCAACAATAAGCGTTCGATGATTTGAAGCAGCGCTTGTGCTCATCCCCAGTACTTTCACTACCAAACCTGTAGAAGCCCTTTGAGATCAAGACAGATGCTTCAGACTATGTTGTGGTCATCGTTCTCACTTAGCACAGCCACCCGTGGCCTATCATAGTGAGACACTATCAGATGATGTTCATAAGTACCCTACTTACGACAAAGAAATATACTCCATTATTCAGCCCTGCCACCAGTGGAGACATTACATTCTTGGGAAGGAGACAGTCATCCACACTGATCATAAGCCACTGCAGTTCATGCAGACACAAGGAAAATTGTATAATGACCTCCATTAGAAGTGGTCCATGTGCTTGCAGCAATTCCACCTCAACATCAAGAATAAAACGGGAAGCACCAATTGTGTTGTTAATTGCCATAGTAGATTGCGAGTCGCGACACTCACCACGGTGCTAGACTCCTGTGGCCATGAGACCTCTCGATGGCCTCAACTCTATGAGACCAACCCGGTCTTCGCCACCACCTACGAAATGTTGGGTGCAAATGCAGTTGTCGCTAATTTCCATTTTCAGGATGGACTACTGTGTCGTCTGGGCGATATCTCTGTTTCATCAAGCGAGCGAGCGAAGCTAATCAGGGAAGCCCACTATATTCGGGTGGCAGGACACTTCGGTATCGAAAAGACAGTGGCAATGCTGCAAAAACATTTCCATTGGCTTAAACTTCGACCGAAGGTCAGCAAGTATATCAGGTCCTGCACTATCTGCACAATTGCCAAGTCGGACACTAAGAAACAGGGCATGTACACCCCTCTGCATACTCTTGACAGGCCATGGGAATCCATCTCAATGGAATACATGTCGGGCCTCCCATCCACAAAGTGAGGCAATGACTGTGTTTTTGTGGTTGTGGATTGCTTTTCTAAAATGGCGATTCTAGCCCCCTACGAGAAGAGCATCACAGCAAAGGCCACTGCCAAGCTCTTCTTTGAATGAGTCTGGGTACATTTTGGAATCCCATAAACCATTGTCTCAGATCAAGACAGTCTATTTCTCATCACATTCTGGTCTAGCCTCTGGTCACTGCTGGACACCAAGCTAACCAAATCCACGGCCTTCCACCCCCAGACAGATGGCCAAAATGAGGTCGTAAATCAAATGATCATGCATATCATGTGCATGTATAATTCCAAGAACCTTCACACATGGGATGAGAGTCACATGTATGTTCATCATAGCTATAAATGAGGCTTTCATAGCTCAACCGGCCACAGCCCCTTTCAAGTGGGGTTGGGATTCCAACCATTGTGTCCCATAGATGTTTCACTACCCCTTGTGGTCACCTCGGTCGACTCATCTCATGCTCAAACTGAAGTTGACAAAGCCACCTGGTTCATTGAGCAGATCCAGCACATCCGCCAACAGGTTCATGATATCCTACAGAAGTCTAATGACAAGTACAAGCAACACCATGATCAACATCGGGTGCCACATAAGTTTCAGATGGGTGACAAAGTTTGGTTGCACTTATAGAAAGAGCACCTTGGAGGACCCCAACGAAATCTTTGCAAACTTCATTATGGTTCATACACCATCACCAAGGTTGTGGGTGATAATGCTTTCAAGCTCAACATTCGTCCTTTCCTTGGCTTGCACCCAGTGTTCAACGTGGATATCCTTCGACCGTATTTCCCACCATTATTGGACACCTCAAAGATAGCAGAACAACTGAAACCAACAGATCTCAACCCTGACTGCATACAACATGCATAGAGTGATCATATTGTGGACAAACAAATCAAGGGCACTCATGAGCAAAGCATCCAACTTTATCGAGTTGTCAAAGCAGGGCAACTCCTCCACCAAGGAAATTGGCTCACCCGGGTCCAAATTCAACAGAAATTTCCTAAGCTGATGGGGGAACTCAATGCAATGGATACCATTGCTTCCTAAGGGGGGAGGATTGATCCATATGGATGTCGGTGTCCTTCCACCTATTCCAACTGGCTCATTTTGGCAATTTTCCAGTTTGGAAGTTTTTTCCCTAGTTTTTGGGTCCCTGACTTGCGGGGCCATTTTGAGGCCCTAAACAACATTTTTTAGGGTTCGCCAAAGCTAGAATGATATTTTATAGAAAGCATCAAAATGTGTAGTCCTCTTATATACCTTTCCAACGGGATATCGTGCACCTAAAACAGAGATCGTATGCAAAAGTTACGACCTCGGGAAGTTGATGTACTAACTTACCCAAACGGGGCCCACATGAATTTTGGCGCTTCATCTCCTAGGGTTAGGTTTTTTGGATGTCTAGGGTTTTTGACATTCATGTTTATTGTAAAAAGGCCTTCAGAGTCTCATTATAATCATCTTCTTGCTAATGAGCACAGCCGTCACATCTCTTCTCAAAGATAAGCCGCCACCATTCTAGCAAGCTTGTTTCTGCTGCATTTTACAGTTTCAACTTATTTCCTTATTGAATAGAAACCAATTTTAATGTATATCTATTATTCTGTGTTAAGAATCTTTTCATAATAATCTCTATTCATTTCATTCTACAAATATATTCTAGATCAAGCCAGGCCATAACCAGAAGAGAAGAATTATTCAAAAAGTTGACTAAGATAGCCCTAGTTGGGAGCACCAATGAGGTCCAAGACCCCAAATTGATACTCAACTCATTGTTCTTAACCAAGCAAGCATTTGATGAACAAGTTGATATCTTTAAAGGATTATCATTTGAAAATTTCAATGGCATTCTTGAGTAGAGTGAAGATGACGTGGAAAACTGGTTAAGCAATTATTCGATTAAAAATCAAGATATTGAAGAAGCTTCACGGAATATTTCTATTGACCTAAGGGACTTGGAAGGCGAGCTCTTCAATATAAAAATCCGGCATGAAATCAACATTGCGCCAATGAGGAGCTACATCGAGGAGTGGTTTAAAAAGGTTGTTGACAAACTTATCGATGAAGGGCAAAGGATGGTTAAGACGATTCCCGTAACCGTCGATGAAAGCCATAAAAGGACATTAGCGATCAAGTGACAAATAGGAGGTACCATCATAGTAATTTCATATTGATCACATCTTTCTTCCTTTATCAAGCTCTTCATCCAGTTACTCCACCTCTTTAAATAGAAAGGCTTAACCGAAGACTGATAATTTCCTTTTTCTTCTTACCGGGTCTTGTTGTCTTCCGCCGCCCACTTTCTTCTTTCTACAAACTTCATTATTATACATATTTGTGTTATGGTCCGCAGGAGCCTCAATCCCAATCATTATGACAAACACATTTTAATTTCAGAGAATATGTATTGAACTATATATTTTTTAGAAATTCCAAGAGAGCTATTTTGGGAACAATCTCAACTGTACTTTGTAACGCATTTTTTCTGAATATAAAGTATTTGAGGTTGATATATTGTTATCTTCATTTGATTTTCCCATGTATCACTCTATCAAAGTTCTCTTATACATGCAGATCATTTTCTTTTAATTTTTTATGTGATCAAAAATCTTTAGCCCTACTATGATAGATGTGAGGAAAATCTATTTCTTTGCTTTAAATGTATGAATGTATGTGTTTCTTGGTCCATTCTCAGTAACTTTCTTTTAAAAGAAAGAAAGAAAAAAAATTGTTTTTCTTTTATATATATTTTTACTTTCCTTTGACGGACTTCTATAAAAGTCCCACATTTAAAAAAAATCTCGAACAGAGGAGTACCACCTCTATATAAATGCAGCAGGATATTTATCCTCATGAGGTTGTCATTTCAGTCCTAACGGATTCAAGCGTCAATATTTTTGGTGACCATACTGGGGACATGAACTGAAAATTTGGAACCTGGCTCAGCGTTTTTGAAAGAATATATGTCTTTACCCCAGGGTAATCAGACCCATTTAGAAATTGGATTGAATAATCAACGAAGCATTTTGCACTAGTTGTATAATATGGTAATATCAATATCCCATACTCGAGAGTATTTAGAAGGGTTCTGGCAGATATTAGTCCAAGGAGAAGAAACATAAATCCTTTGAAGACAATGGAGATAAGAATGACAAGATCGAAGAAACCAAAGATTGGCTAGAGCAGCACAAGAAAAAGGTCAAGATTTAAGCTGGATGAATAGAAGGGACCCATTACCAGAAGTAAAAGTAAGCAACTCTTTGTCCTTAGAAGTGAAAAGTTGGATCCCGAAACCTCCTCAAAAATGGTAGCGAGAGACGAATAGCCCTGAAACGAGCATCATGAGGAGAGACAAGGAGGTGAAAGAGATGTCGCAAGAAACCAAGGAATCCCGGGGTTTGGAAATATAAGGAGGGTAAGAGATTCCCCTCTTAATCTCATAGATGAACAACATGAGCTCCATGTTCTCTGTAAGGACACCTTAAAGAAATTTTCTTGAGATGGGACAATCAATGCAAAGAGGCATATGCACTTATTTCTTGATGTTTGTGACTTTCACCGAGTTGAATATGATGATGTCATGGTGAGGTTGCTTCTGCAAACTTTATCAGAAAGAGTTTATGAATGGTATACAACTTTGCTGACTAGATCCATTTGCTCATTTAACGACCTCGAAGCTATGTTCCTAACTATGTTTCCCTTCCCAATTTCCTACCATACCCTCCTCACAGACTTCACCCAAATTGGGTTGAGGAAGAACAAAAGGATGCAAGATTTTAATCTCAGGTTCAATGAGACCTTGAGTAGAATCCCAAAAGACAAAAGACCAAATGACCCAGTCATTCTCAGTTGTTATAAGAATGGAATGCCCCTGAATGTAAAATATGCCATCAGAACATCCCAAATGGATACTTTGGAGGAAGAATTGACTAAGGCCACTGAGATGGAAGAAATTATGATTGAAACGGGTGTCAAGCCCGACATTGTATTGGGAAGAGTACAAAGGCAGATGGGAGAATTGAATATGGATAATCAAGGAGCTTCCATCTCGAGAAAGAATGAAGAATTTAAACCTCGGACAGCTCAGAATCAAATGGCAAGAGGAGGCTTTTTTAAAGGAACCATACGTGACGTAAACGTTGATCCTGTGGCGGCGCAGGAAACAAAGCAAAGAATTGAGATTGCACATATGAATAGAACCATCAAACAAATGTAGAATGAAATAACTAGGCTAAGAAGGGGAGATAATTGTAAGTTTTAAACCTGCGAAGTAAAGAAATGCATATAGATTCTTAAGCAATACAGAAATTAATCAATGACTCATACACAAAGTACACAAAGATTTTATACTGGAAACCCTCAACTGAGAAAACCTTTCTTATTTTCATTATCTTGAATTTCACCATTCGCCATACAATATATACAATGTTTTTTAGGTATTCTGTAGATACCAAAACCCTAACCCCTTAATCCGGGATTAATTTACAAATCCGCTAAAAATAGCAAAAAACCACCCAAAAAAAAAAATTGGGCCCGTTGCCGAATGTTGTGCGTAACCAGGGGGGGGCATACCTGCCCCCCCCGGGGACCCCCCTAGGAAAGCGCCCAGCGCACACGGAAAAACTCTAGGTGAAGGGATCGTCAAACGCAATTGTCGTATCTGACGCGCCCACACACACACACATGCAAAGAATATAACACATACCCAACAATAATTACATGCCAAACCCAAGAATGTTGATTCTCGGACAAAGGAGGAACCCTCCCCCATTCGAGAATACTGACAACCCATAGAGACCAAGGGTTCCCAAACAACCTACTCCAAACGCAGATGTTTTGGATGATGTCTATGACCAGAAATTGATCGGGAAAGGAGGTTATTACTTAACTGATGAAAGCTTTGAAACAATGCAAATGGATGGATGTGAGATGTCCATGTATATATGTGGAGTGGGCAACAATGATCCTAACTCGCAAGAAAATGTCGCACAGATAAGAAGGTTTGTAAATAGACCAAAGAATAAAGGTGACTCTGACAAAGAAAAAGAAAAAGAAAAGGAAAAGGAAAAGGCAAATGAAAAAGAGTCAAATGAGAAAGTGACAGTTGGAACCACAAGGCAACACATGGCGTCAAGCTCAAATCAAATGACATATAATGTCGTGGAGGACTTAAGTAAGTTGAGGATAAATCTGCCTTTTACGAAAGTGGTAAATATTCCTTAGTAGAGGCAGAACATCTTGAAGTTGTTGGATGATCCATCAGAAAGAACTGAAGTTGTTGTTACCACTCCAAAACATAACCAGATCTTGTCGATTGCTAAGCTGAGAGGTAAAATTTCACCCTTCTACATTTCAATTGAAAACCATGATGTTGCATTACATCACTGTTTAGTTGATACTGGTGCGACAAATAATATAATGCCACTTGCGCTCATGGAATCATTGGGCATGAGTTGCACTAATTATTATGAAACTGGTGAGAGCATATATGCAATCGATTCTATAAAAGTGTCGGTGTACGAAGAAATCAAGGATTTTTATGCCTGGATTACAGCATCCCCCCATATCATCACAGATTTTAATATTATCCTGGTAGACCTACCTCCAGCATATGGGGTTGTGTTGGGAAGAGATTGGACCTCCATGATCGGTGGATATATAATGAACGACGGCAGTTCAATGATGTTACTAGGCAAGGAGGGAGCAATGATTAAAGTACCTCGTGAACCTAGAAAACCCTTTTCGTTTAAGAAGAAGGACAAAGAATTAATGGAAGATCACATAGATGTCAGAATTGGAAACTATGCTACCTTGGACATGGAGCACAAGGAAATCCTAGAACGAGTTCAAGACTTGGAAGGCTACTGGAGAATTTCATTCGATGGAGCCTTTTCTAAATATGGGAATAGAGTTGGAATTGTTCTCATCAGCCCAGATAAGACGATGCATCCCCGCACTGTAAGACTGGAGTTTCCATGCATGAATAATAAGGCAGAATACGAAGCTTTGATCCAAGGGATGATCCTCGCACAAGGAATGAAAATAGAACATCTCATTGTGACTGGAGATTCAGAATTGGTCATCAATCAGGTTACCCAAAATTACAAAATCAAAAACGAAAGACTTAAGATGTATTTCAAAAGAGTTAATGAATTGATGGAATCGTTCAGCTCTTTCAACATCGCTTTCATTCCAAGGGACAGGAATCACAGGGCCAATTTACTAGCATTGGCAGCCTCATTATAAAACCTAGACGATGTCCTATGAAAAACGGATTTCCAGGTAGAAAGAGCCTTTCATCCATCCATGCCCAATAATATTAAGTACTTACAAGTATTTGAGAATGATGAACAATTGGAGAATTTTTTGCTAAATGATGATGATGAAGAAGACAATAGCTCGATTGTTGTCCTGAAATAATGCATATAAGTTGGATCTTTGTTTACAAAAGACGATCATGCCAAGAATCTTCTCGAAGAAGTTTTAGTTTGAAAGGTGCAAGAAACAAGAAAAGTCAATATTGGAACGGACCAATCCCCAAAATATGTCAATTTGGGAGTTGATCGCACCCCCGAATAGGTTGATAAATATGTTGCCTTATTCAAAGAATATATTTATGTGTTCGCCTGGACCTATGATGATTTGAAGGCTTATGATAAAACGATATTCTAGCATATCATTCCTTTGAGGAAAGAATCTAAACCAGTAAAACAAAAAATAAGAATGACAAATCCCAAGTTGAAATCTCTGGTAAAAATTGAGTTGGAGAAGTTGAAGAAGGCAGGGATAATCTATCCCATCAGACATTCATAGTGGCTTTTAAATCTAGTGATTGTCAGGAAGATGACTGGGGAATTTCGGATGTGCATTGACTTCAGAGATCTTAACAAAGCAAGCATAAAAGATAATTTTCCATTGCCCAACATGGAGTTTCTTCTATAGCAAGTTACTGGATTGCCCTCCATGTCTATGTTGGATGGTTTCTCTGGATATAATCAGGTTTTAGTAGCTAAGGAAGATAGAGGAAAGACAACATTTATCACACCATGGGAAACATATGCATATGCTAGAATGCCCTTCGGTTTGAAGAACACTGGAGCCACTATCCAAAGGGCCATGGATCATGCGTTCATCAAATTGATAAGCAAGTTTATGGAAGACTATCAAGATGACTTGACAGTGCATTCAAACAAAAGGGAGGATCACATCCATCATTTAAGAAAGGTTTTTGAAAGATGTAGATTATACAACTTTTCTCTGAACCCAAATAAATGCTTATTCGTTGTGACTTGAGGAAAGTTGTTGGGCCACATTGTATGCAAGGAAGGGATTTAGATAGATCTAGAAAGAGTTAAAGGAATTAATTAAATCACCCCCCCCCCCCNCCCACATCTAAAAAGGGAGTCCAATCATTCTTTAGAAAAATCAATTTTGTTCGAAGATTTGTCCCTGATTACGCAAGCATTGTAGAACCTATCAATTTGTTGTTGAAAAAGGAGCAGAGATTCGAGTGGACAACAGATACTCAGGAAGTGTTCAACAATATCAAAGTGGCAATCACCATCGCTCTCGTCCCCATTTGTCTAGACTTTCAGAGAGATTTTATTATCTATTCATTTTCTACAGAGGCAGACGTTGCGTCTATCCTCACTCATAAAAATAGCAACGGAGAAGAACTCTCGATAAGTTTTATGAGAAAAACCCTACATGACTATGAGTTGAGGTATTCAGAACTCGAGAAATAGGCTTTGGCTCTTGTAAAAGTTGTGGCACACTTTCATACATATATATTAAACTCCCATGTTATATATTATGTTCCCTCATCACCAGTCAAGATGCTTCTGAATCAACAGTTGAGAGAAGGGAAATGGGCTAACTGGTTAGCGAAAATTCAAGAGTATGATATCAATATTAAACCTTTGAAGGAAATCAAAGGACAAGGTTTAAGCAAGCTTATTGTGAATGGGGACTCGGTCGATGGGATGATTTCAATCTCAATCAGAGAACCATTAGTTGATTCAGAATGGTATGGAGATATCATATTCTATTTAAGGTCCAGAAAATTCCCTGTTACAATCAATCCCAAGGAACGAAGGACACTCAAGATGAAGGTGAACGAATACGTGTTGATTGCTGACATAATTTTTAGAATAAATTTTGATGGCATACAACTGAGATGCGCCGATGAGAATCAAGCTCAAGGAATCTTCAAAGAAGTCCATGAGGGAATATGCGGTGGACACTTTGCACCTACTGCAATTGCCCACAAAATAATCAGAGTGGGATTTTACTGGCTGTTAATCTTTAGATATTTGTATGCCGCAATAAGGAGATGTTTGTCATGTCAGCAGTTTTCAGGAAAAATGAAGAAAGTTGCGATGCCTTTGCAGCCGATTGTGGTGGAACAACCATCTTCCAAGTGGGGACTTGATGTTGATGGGCCAATTCATCTGAAATATAGCAAGGGGAATATGTATATTCTAACATCTACCGATTATTTCATGAAATGGCCAGAAGTGGTGGCACTAAAGAAGGTTGATGCCGAAGAATTGATTAGATTCCTCAAGGACAACATTTTTTCAAGGTTTTGTGTCCCTGATAAATTTATCACAAACAATGGTTCGATCTTCATTGGGTCAAAGTTCACGGAGTTTTGCAGAAAATATGGGATCACCATGGGTCAATCATCGAATTATTATCCACAAGAAAATGGCCTTCTTGAATCCACGAACAAAACACTTGTGCAGATATTGAAGAAAATCATTCATAGAAACCAAAGGAATCGGCATCTGAAGCTGATAGAAGCATTATGGGCAATCAGTACAACCTCGAAGGATAACACTGAGATGTCTTTGTATCTATTGGTTTATGGGAAAGAGGAAAAAATGTTGATTAGCCTCGAGGTTAATGCATTGATCTTTGTGGTTAATACTGAGGATGCAGAAGACCCTTCGCCTATCCATAAAATAATCAATCAGTTGTTGAAGCTGGAAGAGGAATGAAGCAAGGCCCTGAATTGAACTTCTCAGAGGTAGCAGAGCATCGAGAGATATTTTGATCAAAGCACAACTATGAAGAACTTTCAGAAGGGAGAACTAGTACTGCTTTGGAACAAATCCAAGGAGAATCCATCCATGCATACAAATTTCAAAGCATTGTGGATCGGACCCTATGTCATCGAACAAATATTGGGATTTAACTCGTATATGCTCCAAGACATGAAATGAAAAAGGTTAATGTTGTTTGTCAATGGGAAACATTTGAAAGGTTTCTTCTCCTAGCACTTTTTCATTCTCATTGTACATAATTTTATTTTTAGTTTGTATATTCTTAATCTGACTTCATAGCCCAATGGGAGGAAGCACCTAGTCATGAGAGATTCTGGATTCTTGACAACCCATTGAGGGTTATCATCCCACAATTAGAGCCTGTTGTTGAGGTTATTTCCCGCTTCCAAAATTTCCCTCCCCTTTTATATTTTCCCAATTTCTTTTTTCCCTTTATTTTCCCTCCTCTATAATTACTCATTTTTCCCTTTTCTTTTTTCCATTCTACTATCCCTTTCTAGTTCTACACTTAGTCACATTTTTCAAATGGTGGGTTCCCAGGTTGGCGGACTTACGGTTTCTCATCTCCATCTATAAATTCACATCACGAGTCTGACCAACCACCGTGTTGTTCCATACTTATCTGATTTTACAATCACGGGTTCCCGGGTTGGCGGGATCGAACTATCATGCTCCCATGTTCCGTGATATACACATTGCACCAAAAAAGTTCTGTGATCTACATTTTTATCCTCGGACTCCCTGAACTTCCAAGTCTCATTCCACCTACTATGATTCTGTCCGACCACCACGCCATTCTATACTTAGCCAATTTCGCACCTTATACCATCATGGACTCGCGGGTTCACAAAAATCTCAAATCATATTTTGGTCACGTCCGTCCCCACCACCCTCGTGCCCTTCCCAATGCACATTTACTATGCTTTTAATGCTAATAACTTAACACACATTTTCAAAAGGATTGTCATTAATAAGCGAAAGGCTTGAGGAGATCTCCTATTAAAATGCTTTAAAGAAGGATTTACGAAGGATTATATTATCCCCCTCCAACGCCCATTTTAAACATAATCTAGAGCAAGGGAACGTTCTTGTCAACCTATGGTAGCAACTCGACAATAGTTCTGTGGAGATACATTAAATATTTTCGGGTGCGAGGACAAAAATTTTCAGTGGTCCAGAGCATATTCCTATTACTCATCCCCTTCTTCCCAGAAGGAAGTAATCTGGGCATCGAGAATTACATGCGCAGGTTGTGTCTCGAAAGTCTTTGAGTGGAAGGACTTGGTTAGCTAGTGCACTAAGAGATATATTCCAAGCCAACGGATTCTTCAATTGCGGGACCATTCCTCTGTCTCTCTATCACCTCAAGTATTCTGTAAGGTGTTGAGACTTCCTGAGCCAACGCTCACCTTCAAGGGTGAAGATTGTAGGGAGTTCTTAAAGAAGCATGACAATGGATTGGACCTCTTACCTAAATTCCTAGAGAACCCAGCGGTCGTACCTGAGGACATCACAAGATTGCAAGTTGGCTCATTTAAAAATCCCTAATGGGAAATTGCATGGATTTTCACGAGGATAACGGGACAAGAACCTATAGCCAACATCTCTTGTATGATTCTTTACATTCTATATTTTACGGTCAAAGAACAGACCATCTTCAATTTGGGTTAGTTGATTTCCATTGAAATCTCTTCCCAATTGTTGCAATACAAGAAGCAAAAGAAATTGTTTATGTCGTCTTATTTGGTTTTTGCGATAGTGCATTGCTGTCAATTCCTGAGATTATTTATGTGTAAGAAGGTAAACTGTGAATTCGACCCAGTAACCTTCTGGTATCAAACATTATGGAGGCACAAGGCCTCCCAACATTTTTATGAAGTTTTTAATGATTTTGTCTCAGTTTTGAAAGGACACTCCTAGATGTCTAACCAAGTGAGTAAGTTCCTGGATAGGAAGGGGATACTATAACAAATGTAGAATTATAAAGTTATAAGGATTTTTGGTTCCAAGGAAAATCCTTCCTTCCTTTCGTGCCACATATCTGACAAAATGTTTGTTCCTGAAATAGCAAGGCAGTACAACTACTGGTTGCATTTTTTCCATGAAAAGCAAAAAAAAACAATTCATACCTCTGCCTTGGAAAGTTAGGGACTTCATATTCAGAAATATGAACAAGATTGATGAATTCACAAGCCACTTCCAGAGCCTCAATCTAAAATATGTTGAAAGAGTAAAAGGGTTCAACCCTAGCAAAATTTTTGTAGAACATCTATTGGTTGTTGGCTTCAACAAATCTTTCATTAATGTTATTTTGAATGAAGATGAAGATAATGTCTCTGGCACTCTTGCTCGTGACACTAGTGAATTGGAAACGATACCCAGCACCAATGAGTCATACAAGGAGAGAGGAAAAGGTCTGAGTGAGAAAAGTGTCCAATCCCCGACTATCACTCCAAAGAGTACAACATCTCGGAGCAGCATTCCAACGACCCACTAAATTAAGAAAGTAACCCATGGTTCTTCAGGTGGAGGAGGAGATAAGAACCCTCCTTCAGACAAACTTGAAAGTTCTCACAAGCTTCCCTTGAGTAAGCAAAGAAAAAACATTGTGCAAGAGGAGGAGGGACCTCGAGGTGAAAGTGACATCCACGACCTCTCCCTCGAGGATATGGAACTTGAAATTAACATCAAAAAAGTGTTCCCTAATGTTGACCAGCTAGAGAACACTGCTCACCTGAATCCTCAGATGGAAATAATTGAGAATGAGACATTCGATGAAGAAGATTATTTTGTATTTCAGAGCGTTTTTTTTCACAGCGAGTCCAAAAATTTGATTATTGAGAAAAGAAATGTAAAGAATAAAAAGGGGAAATATTGTTCAGATATTAACCTATGGAACATGCGGCCTTTCCAAATTTCACAAATTCACCGAGCAACTGGAGATGCTCTAGAAAATTCTATTGGAGACCTTGATGTAGAGAATGTCAGGTTAAAGGAATGAATCAAAGAATTGGAGGAAACTTTAATGCCTCTTCCAGTACTTGCTAATCCTTTAGAAATGATCGAGCCTACCACACCTGCAGCAAAATTAAAAGGATCAGCAAGCCTTCTCACATCATCCCAGGGCTATGTGGAGAATAATATCAAGAAAACAATGGAATTAATTACATAGGCTTGGGAGATGTCAAAGAGCATGGTCTCTTTTGGAACGAGAGCACACGCTTTTCATGAATATTTACAGGCAAATTTGAAAAACAAGGAAGGTTTTTACCTCGATGCAGTTGTACCCTTTGGTTTTAAAGTTACCAATATGACAGAGTTGAAAAGAAGAGAGGAGGGTCTCCTTTCTCCGAACCGGATAAAACAACTAAACACATGCTGGAAGGAAAAGGTTAAGAACCTTAATATTATTGTTCAAGCATGCAGCCAGGCCATAACTAGAAGAGAAGAATTATTCAAAAAGATGACTGAGATAGACCTAGTTAGGAGCAGCAATGAGGTCCAAGACCCCAAATTGATACTAAAATCGTTTTTCTTAACCAAACAAGCATTTGATGAACAAGTTGATATCTTTAAAGGATTATCATTTGAAAAATTCTATGGCATTCTTGAGTATCGTGAAGATGATGTGGAAAACTGGTTAGGCGACTATTCGATTAAAAATCAAGATATTGAAGAAGCTTTGCGAAATATTTCTATTGATCTAAGGGACTTGGAAGGCAAGCTCTTCAATATAAAAATCCAACATGAAATCAACATGGTGCCAATGAGGAGGTACATCGAGGAGTGGCTTAAAAAGGTTGTCGACAAACTTATCGATGAAGGGAAAAGGACGGTTGAGACCATTCTTGTAACCGTCAATGTAAGCCATAAAAGGACATCAGCGAGCAAGTGACAAATAGGAGATACCATCATAGTAAGTTCATATCGATCACATATTTTTGTCTTTATCAAGCTCTTGATCCAGTTACTCCACCTCTTTAAATAGAAAGGTTTGACAGAAGACTAATAATTTCCTTTTTCTTCTTAACAGGTCTTATTGTCTTCCGCCACCCACTTTCTTCTTTCTACGAACTTCATTCTTATACATATTTGCTTTATGGTCTGCGAGAGCCCCAATCCCAATCATTATGACAATCTCATTTTAATTTCAGAGAATATGTATTGAACTATATATTTTTTAGAAATTCCAAGAGAAATATTTTGGGAACATTTTCGACTATACTTTGTAACCCAATTTTTATGAATATAAAGTATTTGAGGTTGATCTATCATCATCTTCATTTGAGATGCCCATGTATCACTCTCTCAAATTTCTCTTATGCATGCAAATCATTTTCTTTTAATTTTTTATGTGATAATAAATCTTTATCCCCACTATCATGGATGTGAGGAAATTTTGTTTATTTGCTTTAAATATATGAATGTATGTGTTTCTTGGTCCATTCTCTGGAACTTTATTTTAAAACAAAATTAAAAAAAAAAAAAAAACATTTTTTGTTTCTCTTTTATATATATTTTTACTTTCCTTCAATGAACTTCTATAAAATTCCCACATTTTTAAAAAATATCGAACAGAGGAGTACCACCTCTATAAAAACGCAGGAGGATTTGTATCCTCGTGAGGTTGTCGTTTCGGTCCTAACAGATTCAAGCATCAACATTTTTGGCGACCATACTGCTGACATGAACTCAAATATTGGAACCTGGCCCAACGTTTTTGAAAGAATATATGACTTTACCCTAGGCTAATCAACCCCATTTAGAAATTGGATTGAATAATAAAAGAAGTATTTTGCACCAGTTGTATAATCCTTTCAACAGGCCAGACTCGAGAGGAGTTAGAAGGGTCCTGGCAGATCTTAGTCCAAGAAGAAGAAAGAGAAATCCTTCGAAGACAAATGAGAGAAGAAAGACAAGATAGAAGCAACCAAAGATTGTCTAGAGCAACACAAGAGCAAGATCAAGATTGAAGTTGGACAAATAGAAGGGACCCATTACCAAAAGTAAAAGTAAGCAACTATGTGTCCTTAGAAGTGAAAAGTCTAATCCTGAAACCTCCTCAAAAATGGCAGTGAGAGACAAACAGACCTTGAAACGAGCATAATGAGGAGAGACAAGGAGTTGAAAGAGATGTCGCAAGAAACCAAGGAATCTCAAGGTTTGGAAATAGAAGGAGGGTAAGAGCTTCCCCTCTTAGTCTCATAGGTGAACAACATGAGCTCCATGTTCTCCCTAAGGGTACCTTAAAGGAATTTTCTTAAAATGGGACAATCGATGCAAAGAGGCATCTACACTTATTTCTTGAAGTTTGTGACTTTCACCGAGTTGAATATGATGATGTCATGGTGAGCTTGTTTCTGGAAAACTTTATCAGAAAGAGCTTATTAATGGTATACAATGTTTCCTAGTAGATCCATTCACTCATTTAATGATCTCAAAGCTATGTTCCTGACTATGTTTTCCCCCCTAATTGCTTACCATACCCTCCTCACAGACTTCACCCAGATTGGGTTGAGGAAGAATGAAAGGATACGAGATTTTAATCTCAGGTTCAATAAGACCTTGAGTAGAATCCT
>ML803705.1:20597-41063 GCA_009831015.1 Picea engelmannii
CTTATCAATTTGATGAACGCATGATCCATGGCCCTTTGGATAGTGGCTCCAGTGTTCTTCAAACCGAAGGGCATTCTAGCATATGCATATGTTTCCCATGGTGTGATAAATGTTGTCTTTCCTCTATCTTCCTTAGCTACTAAAACCTGATTATATCCAGAGAAACCATCCAACATAGACATGGAGGGCAATCCAGTAACTTGCTATAGAAGAAACTCCATGTTGGGCAATGGAAAATTATCTTTTATGCTTGCTTTGTTAAGATCTCTGAAGTCAATGCACATCCGAAATTCCCCAGTCATCTTCCTGACAATCACTAGATTTAAAAGCCACTATGAATGTCTGATGGGATAGATTATCCCTGCCTTCTTCAACTTCTCCAACTCAATTTTTACCAGAGATTTCAACTTGGGATTTGTCATTCTTATTTTTTGTTTTACTGGTTTAGATTCTTTCCTCAAAGGAATGATATGCTAGAATATCGTTTTATCATAAGCCTTCAAATCATCATAGGTCCAGGCGAACACATAAATATATTCTTTGAATAAGGCAACATATTTATCAACCTATTCGGGGGTGCGATCAACTCCCAAATTGACATATTTTGGGGATTGGTCCGTTCCAATATTGACTTTTCTTGTTTCTTGCACCTTTCAAACTAAAACTTCTTCGAGAAGATTCTTGGCATGATCGTCTTTTGTAAACAAAGATCCAACTTATATGCATTATTTCAGGACAACAATCGAGCTATTGTCTTCTTCATCATCATCATTTAGCAAAAAATTCTCCAATTGTTCATCATTCTCAAATACTTGTAAGTACTTAATATTATTGGGCATGGATGGATGAAAGGCTCTTTCTACCTGGAAATCCGTTTTTCATAGGACATCGTCTAGGTTTTATAATGAGGCTGCCAATGCTAGTAAATTGGCCCTGTGATTCCTGTCCCTTGGAATGAAAGCGATGTTGAAAGAGCTGAACGATTCCATCAATTCATTAACTCTTTTGAAATACATCTTAAGTCTTTCGTTTTTGATTTTGTAATTTTGGGTAACCTGATTGATGACCAATTCTGAATCTCCAGTCACAATGAGATGTTCTATTTTCATTCCTTGTGCGAGGATCATCCCTTGGATCAAAGCTTCGTATTCTGCCTTATTATTCATGCATGGAAACTCCAGTCTTACAGTGCGGGGATGCATCGTCTTATCTGGGCTGATGAGAACAATTCCAACTCTATTCCCATATTTAGAAAAGGCTCCATCGAATGAAATTCTCCAGTAGCCTTCCAAGTCTTGAACTCGTTCTAGGATTTCCTTGTGCTCCATGTCCAAGGTAGCATAGTTTCCAATTCTGACATCTATGTGATCTTCCATTAATTCTTTGTCCTTCTTCTTAAACGAAAAGGGTTTTCTAGGTTCACGAGGTACTTTAATCATTGCTCCCTCCTTGCCTAGTAACATCATTGAACTGCCGTCGTTCATTATATATCCACCGATCATGGAGGTCCAATCTCTTCCCAACACAACCCCATATGCTGGAGGTAGGTCTACCAGGATAATATTAAAATCTGTGATGATATGGGGGGATGCTGTAATCCAGGCATAAAAATCCTTGATTTCTTCGTACACCGACACTTTTATAGAATCGATTGCATATATGCTCTCACCAGTTTCATAATAATTAGTGCAACTCATGCCCAATGATTCCATGAGCGCAAGTGGCATTATATTATTTGTCGCACCAGTATCAACTAAACAGTGATGTAATGCAACATCATGGTTTTCAATTGAAATGTAGAAGGGTGAAATTTTACCTCTCAGCTTAGCAATCGACAAGATCTGGTTATGTTTTGGAGTGGTAACAACAACTTCAGTTCTTTCTGATGGATCATCCAACAACTTCAAGATGTTCTGCCTCTACTAAGGAATATTTACCACTTTCGTAAAAGGCAGATTTATCCTCAACTTACTTAAGTCCTCCACGACATTATATGTCATTTGATTTGAGCTTGACGCCATGTGTTGCCTTGTGGTTCCAACTGTCACTTTCTCATTTGACTCTTTTTCATTTGCCTTTTCCTTTTCCTTTTCTTTTTCTTTTTCTTTGTCAGAGTCACCTTTATTCTTTGGTCTATTTACAAACCTTCTTATCTGTGCGACATTTTCTTGCGAGTTAGGATCATTGTTGCCCACTCCACATATATACATGGACATCTCACATCCATCCATTTGCATTGTTTCAAAGCTTTCATCAGTTAAGTAATAACCTCCTTTCCCGATCAATTTCTGGTCATAGACATCATCCAAAACATCTGCGTTTGGAGTAGGTTGTTTGGGAACCCTTGGTCTCTATGGGTTGTCAGTATTCTCGAATGGGGGAGGGTTCCTCCTTTGTCCGAGAATCAACATTCTTGGGTTTGGCATGTAATTATTGTTGGGTATGTGTTATATTCTTTGCATGTGTGTGTGTGTGGGCGCGTCAGATACGACAATTGCGTTTGACGATCCCTTCACCTAGAGTTTTTCCGTGTGCGCTGGGCGCTTTCCTAGGGGGGTCCCCGGGGGGGGCAGGTATGCCCCCCCCTGGTTACGCACAACATTCGGCAACGGGCCCAATTTTTTTTTTTGGGTGGTTTTTTGCTATTTTTAGCGGATTTGTAAATTAATCCCGGATTAAGGGGTTAGGGTTTTGGTATCTACAGAATACCTAAAAAACATTGTATATATTGTATGGCGAATGGTGAAATTCAAGATAATGAAAATAAGAAAGGTTTTCTCAGTTGAGGGTTTCCAGTATAAAATCTTTGTGTACTTTGTGTATGAGTCATTGATTAATTTCTGTATTGCTTAAGAATCTATATGCATTTCTTTACTTCGCAGGTTTAAAACTTACAATTATCTCCCCTTCTTAGCCTAGTTATTTCATTCTACATTTGTTTGATGGTTCTATTCATATGTGCAATCTCAATTCTTTGCTTTGTTTCCTGCGCCGCCACAGGATCAACGTTTACGTCACGTATGGTTCCTTTAAAAAAGCCTCCTCTTGCCATTTGATTCTGAGCTGTCCGAGGTTTAAATTCTTCATTCTTTCTCGAGATGGAAGCTCCTTGATTATCCATATTCAATTCTCCCATCTGCCTTTGTACTCTTCCCAATACAATGTCGGGCTTGACACCCGTTTCAATCATAATTTCTTCCATCTCAGTGGCCTTAGTCAATTCTTCCTCCAAAGTATCCATTTGGGATGTTCTGATGGCATATTTTACATTCAGGGGCATTCCATTCTTATAACAACTGAGAATGACTGGGTCATTTGGTCTTTTGTCTTTTGGGATTCTACTCAAGGTCTCATTGAACCTGAGATTAAAATCTTGCATCCTTTTGTTCTTCCTCAACCCAATTTGGGTGAAGTCTGTGAGGAGGGTATGGTAGGAAATTGGGAAGGGAAACATAGTTAGGAACATAGCTTCGAGGTCGTTAAATGAGCAAATGGATCTAGTCAGCAAAGTTGTATACCATTCATAAACTCTTTCTGATAAAGTTTGCAGAAGCAACCTCACCATGACATCATCATATTCAACTCGGTGAAAGTCACAAACATCAAGAAATAAGTGCATATGCCTCTTTGCATTGATTGTCCCATCTCAAGAAAATTTCTTTAAGGTGTCCTTACAGAGAACATGGAGCTCATGTTGTTCATCTATGAGATTAAGAGGGGAATCTCTTACCCTCCTTATATTTCCAAACCCCGGGATTCCTTGGTTTCTTGCGACATCTCTTTCACCTCCTTGTCTCTCCTCATGATGCTCGTTTCAGGGCTATTCGTCTCTCGCTACCATTTTTGAGGAGGTTTCGGGATCCAACTTTTCACTTCTAAGGACAAAGAGTTGCTTACTTTTACTTCTGGTAATGGGTCCCTTCTATTCATCCAGCTTAAATCTTGACCTTTTTCTTGTGCTGCTCTAGCCAATCTTTGGTTTCTTCGATCTTGTCATTCTTATCTCCATTGTCTTCAAAGGATTTATGTTTCTTCTCCTTGGACTAATATCTGCCAGAACCCTTCTAAATACTCTCGAGTATGGGATATTGATATTACCATATTATACAACTAGTGCAAAATGCTTCGTTGATTATTCAATCCAATTTCTAAATGGGTCTGATTACCCTGGGGTAAAGACATATATTCTTTCAAAAACGCTGAGCCAGGTTCCAAATTTTCAGTTCATGTCCCCAGTATGGTCACCAAAAATATTGACGCTTGAATCCGTTAGGACTGAAATGACAACCTCATGAGGATAAATATCCTGCTGCATTTATATAGAGGTGGTACTCCTCTGTTCGAGATTTTTTTTAAATGTGGGACTTTTATAGAAGTCCGTCAAAGGAAAGTAAAAATATATATAAAAGAAAAACAATTTTTTTTCTTTCTTTCTTTTAAAAGAAAGTTACTGAGAATGGACCAAGAAACACATACATTCATACATTTAAAGCAAAGAAATAGATTTTCCTCACATCTATCATAGTAGGGCTAAAGATTTTTGATCACATAAAAAATTAAAAGAAAATGATCTGCATGTATAAGAGAACTTTGATAGAGTGATACATGGGAAAATCAAATGAAGATAACAATATATCAACCTCAAATACTTTATATTCAGAAAAAATGCGTTACAAAGTACAGTTGAGATTGTTCCCAAAATAGCTCTCTTGGAATTTCTAAAAAATATATAGTTCAATACATATTCTCTGAAATTAAAATGTGTTTGTCATAATGATTGGGATTGAGGCTCCTGCGGACCATAACACAAATATGTATAATAATGAAGTTTGTAGAAAGAAGAAAGTGGGCGGCGGAAGACAACAAGACCCGGTAAGAAGAAAAAGGAAATTATCAGTCTTCGGTTAAGCCTTTCTATTTAAAGAGGTGGAGTAACTGGATGAAGAGCTTGATAAAGGAAGAAAGATGTGATCAATATGAAATTACTATGATGGTACCTCCTATTTGTCACTTGATCGCTAATGTCCTTTTATGGCTTTCATCGACGGTTACGGGAATCGTCTTAACCATCCTTTGCCCTTCATCGATAAGTTTGTCAACAACCTTTTTAAACCACTCCTCGATGTAGCTCCTCATTGGCGCAATGTTGATTTCATGCCGGATTTTTATATTGAAGAGCTCGCCTTCCAAGTCCCTTAGGTCAATAGAAATATTCCGTGAAGCTTCTTCAATATCTTGATTTTTAATCGAATAATTGCTTAACCAGTTTTCCACGTCATCTTCACTCTACTCAAGAATGCCATTGAAATTTTCAAATGATAATCCTTTAAAGATATCAACTTGTTCATCAAATGCTTGCTTGGTTAAGAACAATGAGTTGAGTATCAATTTGGGGTCTTGGACCTCATTGGTGCTCCCAACTAGGGCTATCTTAGTCAACTTTTTGAATAATTCTTCTCTTCTGGTTATGGCCTGGCTTGATCTAGAATATATTTGTAGAATGAAATGAATAGAGATTATTATGAAAAGATTCTTAACACAGAATAATAGATATACATTAAAATTGGTTTCTATTCAATAAGGAAATAAGTTGAAACTGTAAAATGCAGCAGAAACAAGCTTGCTAGAATGGTGGCGGCTTATCTTTGAGAAGAGATGTGACGGCTGTGCTCATTAGCAAGAAGATGATTATAATGAGACTCTGAAGGCCTTTTTACAATAAACATGAATGTCAAAAACCCTAGACATCCAAAAAACCTAACCCTAGGAGATGAAGCGCCAAAATTCATGTGGGCCCCGTTTGGGTAAGTTAGTACATCAACTTCCCGAGGTCGTAACTTTTGCATACGATCTCTGTTTTAGGTGCACGATATCCCGTTGGAAAGGTATATAAGAGGACTACACATTTTGATGCTTTCTATAAAATATCATTCTAGCTTTGGCGAACCCTAAAAAATGTTGTTTAGGGCCTCAAAATGGCCCCGCAAGTCAGGGACCCAAAAACTAGGGAAAAAACTTCCAAACTGGAAAATTGCCAAAATGAGCCAGTTGGAATAGGTGGAAGGACACCGACATCCATATGGATCAATCCTCCCCCCTTAGGAAGCAATGGTATCCATTGCATTGAGTTCCCCCATCAGCTTAGGAAATTTCTGTTGAATTTGGACCCGGGTGAGCCAATTTCCTTGGTGGAGGAGTTGCCCTGCTTTGACAACTCGATAAAGTTGGATGCTTTGCTCATGAGTGCCCTTGATTTGTTTGTCCACAATATGATCACTCTATGCATGTTGTATGCAGTCAGGGTTGAGATCTGTTGGTTTCAGTTGTTCTGCTATCTTTGAGGTGTCCAATAATGGTGGGAAATACGGTCGAAGGATATCCACGTTGAACACTGGGTGCAAGCCAAGGAAAGGACGAATGTTGAGCTTGAAAGCATTATCACCCACAACCTTGGTGATGGTGTATGAACCATAATGAAGTTTGCAAAGATTTCGTTGGGGTCCTCCAAGGTGCTCTTTCTATAAGTGCAACCAAACTTTGTCACCCATCTGAAACTTATGTGGCACCCGATGTTGATCATGGTGTTGCTTGTACTTGTCATTAGACTTCTGTAGGATATCATGAACCTGTTGGCGGATGTGCTGGATCTGCTCAATGAACCAGGTGGCTTTGTCAACTTCAGTTTGAGCATGAGATGAGTCGACCGAGGTGACCACAAGGGGTAGTGAAACATCTATGGGACACAATGGTTGGAATCCCAACCCCACTTGAAAGGGGCTGTGGCCGGTTGAGCTATGAAAGCCTCATTTATAGCTATGATGAACATACATGTGACTCTCATCCCATGTGTGAAGGTTCTTGGAATTATACATGCACATGATATGCATGATCATTTGATTTACGACCTCATTTTGGCCATCTGTCTGGGGGTGGAAGGCCGTGGATTTGGTTAGCTTGGTGTCCAGCAGTGACCAGAGGCTAGACCAGAATGTGATGAGAAATAGACTGTCTTGATCTGAGACAATGGTTTATGGGATTCCAAAATGTACCCAGACTCATTCAAAGAAGAGCTTGGCAGTGGCCTTTGCTGTGATGCTCTTCTCGTAGGGGGCTAGAATCGCCATTTTAGAAAAGCAATCCACAACCACAAAAACACAGTCATTGCCTCACTTTGTGGATGGGAGGCCCGACATGTATTCCATTGAGATGGATTCCCATGGCCTGTCAAGAGTATGCAGAGGGGTGTACATGCCCTGTTTCTTAGTGTCCGACTTGGCAATTGTGCAGATAGTGCAGGACCTGATATACTTGCTGACCTTCGGTCGAAGTTTAAGCCAATGGAAATGTTTTTGCAGCATTGCCACTGTCTTTTCGATACCGAAGTGTCCTGCCACCCGAATATAGTGGGCTTCCCTGATTAGCTTCGCTCGCTCGCTTGATGAAACAGAGATATCGCCCAGACGACACAGTAGTCCATCCTGAAAATGGAAATTAGCGACAACTGCATTTGCACCCAACATTTCGTAGGTGGTGGCGAAGACCGGGTTGGTCTCATAGAGTTGAGGCCATCGAGAGGTCTCATGGCCACAGGAGTCTAGCACCGTGGTGAGTGTCGCGACTCGCAATCTACTATGGCAATTAACAACACAATTGGTGCTTCCCGTTTTATTCTTGATGTTGAGGTGGAATTGCTGCAAGCACATGGACCACTTCTAATGGAGGTCATTATACAATTTTCCTTGTGTCTGCATGAACTGCAGTGGCTTATGATCAGTGTGGATGACTGTCTCCTTCCCAAGAATGTAATGTCTCCACTGGTGGCAGGGCTGAATAATGGAGTATATTTCTTTGTCGTAAGTAGGGTACTTATGAACATCATCTGATAGTGTCTCACTATGATAGGCCACGGGTGGCTGTGCTAAGTGAGAACGATGACCACAACATAGTCTGAAGCATCTGTCTTGATCTCAAAGGGCTTCTACAGGTTTGGTAGTGAAAGTACTGGGGATGAGCACAAGCGCTGCTTCAAATCATCGAACGCTTATTGTTGGGACTGACCCCATACAAATTTTTCCTTACCACCACCCCTGATTACTTGGCTGAGGGCCCATGCAATATGGGAGAATCACAACACGAACCTGTGGTAGAAATTTGCAAGGCCCAAGAAGCTCCGAGGCTTAGTGAGTGTGGTTGGGGCTGACCAGTCATGGATGACTTGGATTTTGGCTGGATCCATATGTACACCATGCTGATAAATGATGTACTCTAGGTAATGAACTCTGTCCATGCCGAAGGAGCATTTTTCCAAGTTGGCGTAGAGATTTTGCTTCCGCAGGGTGTGCAAAACTCGTTGAATATGCTGCAATTGTTCTGCCCAAGTCTTTCTATAAATTAGGATGCAATCCATATACACCACTGCAAAAGTATTGGTGAATGGTCACATGATATCATACATCATCCTCATGAAAGTGGCTGGAGCATTTGTTAAACCAAAGGGCATGACCAACCATTCAAAAAGACCTTCCTTTGACTTGAAGGCGGTCTTCCATTCACCTATCTTTTCTATCGGGACTTGGTGGTAGTTAGAATTCAGATCAATCTTACTGAAATATTTGACCCCCATGAGATGATCGAGGAAGTCATCGATTCAGGGAAACAAGTACCGGTTTCTGACTGTGATTTTATTCAAAGCCTGGTAATCAATGCAAAGTCACCAGGTTCCATCTTTCTTCTATATGAGCACGATTGGGATCCCACAAGGTGATGAGATGGGACAGATGTACCCCTTGTGGAGTAGTAGCTACCAATGACTGCTTTGAGCGATAATCAACAGTGTTATGCCAAGGGCTCTTATGGAAGTCGCACCACTTCCTGGTATCTTTCTTTGTCTTTCCAATGCCCTTATTTTCTTACGGCCTTGACTAGTTTTCCTGAGGCCATCCTTATTTGCTCTATCCTTTGTTCTGCAGGTTGGGGCCACCCTTTCCTGGATTTTGCTGTGAGGGGTTCCTAGAAAATTTCCGCGTCTTTTGTTTGAGCTTCTGCTCGATTTTGATGACATATTGGTAGGCCGCGCCCAAGGATGAGATGTCTAGAAACTCCATTTCGTCCTGGATGTATCTATGTAGACCGTTGCGATACTTGAGCACCATATGTCGCTCAGAATATTTGATACCTAGCTTGGTGCGCAAGGTATGGAGGATATTTGTGAACTCGCGCACCGCTTGGTCTCTTTCCTGCCGCAACGTGGTCCATTTTGTGTACAGGTCATCATAACTTCCAACAAGATAGTATTGTTCCTTAATAGCATCCCTGAAGGACTCCCAGGTGTCTGTGATTGAAAATAATGAGGGTTCCTCTGTTTCCTTTTGCTCACAGAAAGTTTCCCACCAATATTTGACATGGGGGACGACTTTGAGGAGCGCAAAAGTAATCTTTTCTCTATTAGAGAAGTTATGGACAAAGAAATACCCTTCTAGCAGATTCAACAATTTGTCTATCGCATCTACATCTATCTGACCTTCAAATATAGGAATATTGAAGTTGATTTGTACCTTGAAGAGGGTGGTGCCTTCGTTTGAGGAAGATGCGTCATCTGTTGGTAGCCATTGAAGGATTTGCGCAAAACTATCCATCATCTCGTTCCTCTATTGCATGAGGGTTTCCTCGAGCAACATTTTGAAGGGATCTCATCTCCCGTTGTCTTTCTTTTTTTCTACCATGAGTGGTTGTTTGGGCATGCGAGAGCTTTTTTCCTCAAGAGACACAATATTGAGACCCAATTCTTTGTACCCTAACCTTGTTGGGGACATGCATTAAGAATGACAAGGGGTAGACCGATCTGATACCACTGATCTAGAATGGATTCATGAACCAAAATGGGTCGAGGAAGGCCTAAAGATCAAAGTGCTCAGATTCAATTCAAAACATATGTGTGCGTAGGCCTCGTCGTTACGAACCCAATGAAACTTGAATAGGATGCAACAGACACCGTATGCGAAATATATTGAGGTCTATTTGTTTTTCCAAACATGCACAATTTTTGCTGACTGTACAGTTCGTACAGTCCTGACGTGGCACTGAGTTGGCATGCTGACATGGAAAGGTGCTGACGTGGGCAGGTGAAAGTGTGGTTGAATGATTGTTTGACATGTGGCATATTTTGGGCGAAAGTAATGGTGCCACGTGGCCTAGTCATGGGCTGCCATGTGGCACCCCTTCATTGGTTTGTTGGTTATGGAAAAAAGTTTATGTGACTCCACAGGAGTTGAACCCGTGACCTCTGGTCCAGGTGAGCGTTTTAGCAGGGCCAGGCTACCAGCCCGCCCACATTAGTCCTTGTAATATAAGGTTCAAACCTTATATTTAAGTTGCAATGTGTAATTCGTCGGTGGAGAATAGGGCTGGGGCCTAGCCCCAGCCCCTAACGCAACTCACATACGAACGCTAACATGTGACCCAGACCTATGCTTTCAAACTTTCATGCGGATATGTGGGGATAACACCCAGTCAGACGGGCTAGCTCACCGACCAAGTCACATGAATAGTGAGCTATGACTAGGGGCCAAACAACCATAAGGGTGCATGGAGCATAAGAGCATGACCACATGGCCAAGCACATACAACCAGGAGCCTATGTCGGAGGTACCCAACATGCTAGCACTAGCCCAGGGCCACATGGAGGGAACCCATATGACTAGGAGCTCGGATTTTGGGGGATGTGCCCTATATTTTCCAATTAGTGGGTTTTTAAACTTTATTATATGATTTTTAGTTATTTTTCAACCAGGTTTGAGAGATTTTGAAGATTATTGGAAAATCTAGAGCCCTTTTTGAGGCTAGATCTTGGGGGGAAGTTGGGATTTTGTTGCCAACTTCAATACTGTATAAACCATAGGTTATTGGTAGCTTGAGGGAGGTTGAGAACAGGTAAATGCTGCAGAATTGTAAATCCAAAGCCATTTTTATGCAGGGAAGCCATTGAGGAGAGTAACTTTGTAGGCCATTTCTGGGAGCTTCGTTCATCCATTTTCAATGTCGTCAGTTTTGTCAGGTTCTTGAGGTCTAGCAGAACATATCCAGATTAGTTTGTAATCCATTTGGAACTTTTATTATGCAATTTTGAAGCTTTGAAGAGAAATAAGAAAGCCTCACCCACTAAGACAAAGGCTTGAAGATGTAGGCAATATTGTTGAACTCGGTTATCAACTTTTGCTGTTATGGATTACTAATTATTGTGCTTATTTATAGATCTATATATTTTGTATGGCTGCCGTGTTACATCATTAATTATTCATCTTTCATGAATTTCCTTTATTGGTTAATGAACTCATGTTTAAAAAAAAAACTCAACCATAGTCTTTAAAATATATTTTCGGATCAAGTGGTATCAGAGCTAGTTGACGGTTGGTTTTTGAGTTTGCATGATTACCAATGAAAAGTTGAATCGTGGTGAAGGTGATCTTGTTGAAGAAAATCCCGATATTGGATCGAGAAAGAGAACTTCTCAAAGTGAGAAGATAGCATCAAAAGAGGGACTTTCTCGTGAGGAGAAAGAGTTTCGAAAGAATTTCTTCGCCATGTCGGAGATGGTGAAGCTTCTATATGATGATTACTTGGATAAGACGAGACTGATTCTAGGTGAATCTTCAAAAGTCAAAAGTGAAGAAGCAGAGTATTCTCCTAAAACTCCTCCTTCACCTCCTTCTTCTCCATCAACTTCTTCTTCTTCAAGTACAAGTTCCAAATCCACTGCAAGAAAACATTCCCATAAACATAAAAATGATATTCCTTTACATACTTGATGTGAAATTTTAATTACCTATGTATGATGGTGAATTCAAGGAAGAGAGGCTTGATAACTAGGATAGATAGATGGAGGTTTATTCCAGTGTACAACAAATCAAATATGAGGCCACTCAAATCAAATTAGCATCGCTTCGACTTGCAGGCACAACACTCAACTGGTGGCAAAGCAAGTTGCAAAATGGCATGCAACAAGTGGGTAATGTATTTCCATGATGGAAAGTTTTTGTTTCTGCACTTAGAAAGCAATTTTATCCTTTGGGTTATAAAGAGAAGGCTTTAATTGAATGGCAAGGTCTTAAACTAAGAAAGGGACAATCAATGCAGGAACACACAAATGTATTTCTTAAGATGGTATTAATGTTAGACATTCTATTACATACCTAAGAAACTATTATGAAGCATATAGGAGGTTTACCTGTTCAAGCAATGTACATTGAAGTAGGGAAAACAAGATTTGGTTGATCAGGAGAATCGTCTTCAAGAAAAGAGGACAAAAAGAAGTGGAATGGAAAGAAGGCAAATTCAATGACAAGAAGGGAAGAGAAGCTCTCTTGCAAGCATTGCAATAAAGAAGGGCATGATGAGGACCATTGCTAACAATTGCATCCCGAGAAGAGACCAAAGTGGTTCAACGAGAGGAAAGGGAGGCAAACAATTGCAACAACATCACGACCAACATATTTGGGATCATATTTGGGTGATGAATCAAAAGTCACATCGGTTGATTTGACAGGTAAAATTGTTGATGGATTTGATTCTAGAAGTAAGTTGTTTCACATAAGGGTCATTATGAGACATACTAGGATTGACACATTGATAGATAGTGGATCTCAATCTAACTTGATTTCAGAGGAAGTGGTTAAACAATTGGGATTAAACACTCAAATGCATCATAAGCCTTACTCATTTAAATGGATAAGCAATAATCATAAATTGCACATAACAAAGAAATGCACATTAAAGTTTGAAATTTCTTCTAAGTTTGTGGATGAGGTAACGTGTGATGTGGTGCCACTCAATAAATGTGGAATGGTCTTAGGCAATCCTTATTTGTATGATCGCAAAACAATCTTCTAGATGGAACATAATCAATATCACTTAATCAAAGCAGGCAAAGAATATGTTGTACATGCTCATCACTTAAAAGCAAAACAATCTCTTCAAACAATGGAACAATTAAGGAAGGAATCTCATGCAAGCAACACTCCTATAATTTTCCCAAATCAAGTAATTGATCTTAAGCAAGAAGATGAGATGATTGTAAAATGTAAGTTCAATCATATTATGCTTCAAGATAAGCTAATGTCCTGCAAGTATTACAAACATATTAGATCCTTTGTAGTCATATTTTTGATGTTATCATTAGTAATGTCGTCAACATGGGTGACAGTGGCTTTAGTAAGATGTGACAGAGTACAAGTGGCTAACAATATGCTATTAGTTATCATGGTTTTTTTACAGTTGATCTTGATGAGACTGGTGCACAGAACAAAGTTTAAAGACAGAGAACAAGTGGGGTGGCCTATCCCACACTTGATGACTGGTTAGTATCCTTTTGGAGGACCAAAAGGTCTTAGTGGGGAGGTGTGATCCAGAATGGATCCAGGAACCAAAATGGGTCTAGGAAGGCATAAAAATCAAAGTGCTCAGAATCGCTTCGAAATGGACATGTACGTAGGCCTCGTCGTTATGAACCCAACACAACTTGAACAAGATCGATTGAACATCATATGCGAAAGATATCACGGTCTGTTCGTTTTGCCAAACATGTGATTTTTTTGTTGAATGTACAATTAGTACAATATTGACGTGGAATTTGACTGTACAGTCCATACAGGTGACGTGGCAGTGACTTGGCATGATGACATGGACATGTGCTGACATGGGCAGGTGCAAATGTGGTTGAATGATTGTTTGACATGTCTCATATTTTGGGTGAATGTAATGGTGCCACGTGGCCTGTTAGGGTCCTAACCTGCACATAGGTAGAAAAATATATTCGGATGTAATAAAGGTCAATATTAATAAGGCCTTTCAATAAAATAGAATAAGGCGGATGTAAGAAGAACTAATAGAAGCTTCTGCTTCTAGAAGGATCTTCCTCTAGATGCTTCTTTTTAGTATAAATAGGAGTCAAGGGTATGAGAACCCTAGCTTGGATATTATTGTAATAGAGCTTTGCTCAACTGGAGGTTTCCCCCTTGAAGAGGCCCGTGAACATTACTTTCAGATTCAAAGTGTTATTTCTATTGTTATTATTATATCATTTCAATGTTATTGTGGTGAATGTTCTGGTTATATTGTTGTTATTCTGCCATTACTAGCATTTTATTTCAGTTCTACATACATTTTATATTTGGTATATTACAAGTGGTATCAGAGCACTTTCCTTGGCAGAAAGTGTGGGTTAAATTTTTTTAAGGGTAGAGATGTATTTCGGCGTCTTTAAGCCACAAAGATTTGTTGTTATGCGCATAAACCAGCGGTTGAGGGATTCATACACGCAGGAAATACAGGTGGTACTTAAGCGCACATCTGTTGGCCACCCTTGTAACCCCTGTTGGTACCCCTTCGAGTGGTAGCGCATCAGACAACACCTGTGTACGGATCGACCTAGATTAGCTGAAGCCCTCTTTAGATAAACTGATCGACTGCCTGACTGCTATAGTGTCACCAAGAACAACACTCGAGAAGATACTCTCTAGTACCTTGGTAGTCGGGTAGTACGGCTAAGGGTACGGTCTATCCTCCTTAATTAGTGCTCTGATATATTGGGCCGAGTACTACTATTGGACTGCGCACATATATCAGAGAGCTATAGAACAGGGCAAACCCTTGTTTGTAGAACCCTTGAATACCTAACCCTTGGGGGACATAAACATAAACAAATTAAAACATACAAGATCTATTGCCGTGCAACTGTGTTCGGGTTGCCAAGTAAATACACATTTCTTTCTAGTTAAGAATTTGGGCATTTCGTCTCTGCAATATTCTTCAGACCGGAGTATAACTCTGTAGAAAAAACAAATAAAAAAAATTCACCATTATTTGAGACCTATTCCATTGGATTCATCTCTTCGCCCTTATCACATTCATCCATATCATTTTTTCAGCCAATTTTTTTTACCCCGCCCGCCCCTTTTCAGTTTCCTCATCCTCATGGCCCATACTCGTAGCCAAGACTTGGAAGCTCGCTTCAACACCTTGCAATCTGGTCTCGTTGAGACCCAACAAGAAGTGAAACAACTCAGTTCCAATGTTGTCGCCATCAATACAACCATGTAGTCCTCAATGGGGGAAATCAAACAAGACCCCACCACCTAGCTTGAATCAGTCTTTTTAGCACTCTACACCAAACTGCATATCCCTATAGATAACCCTTCCTCTTCCTCACCTCCACATACTGAAGGTGACCATTCCTCTCATTCCCATACCTTGTAGAACCATCACTTTCAATGAGACCTACGCCTTTCGTGGGTGGATGTGACCAAATTTGATGGTTCGGACCCCACTGGTTGGGTAACCCAAATGGAACATTACTTCTCTTTATATAGCATTACAGATGACTTGGCCAAACTTTGGTATGGTGTTCTCCATGTAGATCAAGAACGTTGACAATGGTGGCAATGGAGAAAAACTTCTCGTCAAGGGTATATTGCTTGGACACACTTTGTGGCAGAGATTTATGAATGCTTTGACACCAACACCAACCATTTGGGTTGTTTGAAAAAGCTGAAACAATTAGGAACGGTGGAAGACTTTATAGCTGCCTTTGAGCGCCTGGATTTTAGAACAGAGGGCATGTCTGATGCCTTTTTTTGAGAGTGTTTTATCAGTGGCCTCAAGGATGAAATTTGGGCCCATGTCCTCATGGCTTGGCCTGAGAGTTGGGTGGAGGCTACCAAAATAGCTAAATAAGCACAACAGGTTGTATCTGCTCAAAACCATAAACCCTCCTTTATCCCTCACCCTAAACCAATAAATCCCACTACTCCCTTTGCTCCACTAAAGATCCAAAAATTGACCAGGGATGAAATGGTTGAACGCCAACTCAAAGGCCTTTGTTATAATTGTGATGACAAATATTTCCTGGGCCACAAGTGTGAAGAACAAAATCCTTTTATGGCCATCTCTGAGGAGATTTTGGAAGAAGATGAAGAAACTCCCTCTATGTCTGAGTCACCTAAATTCACTGACATAACCCCTCCCTCAGACCCTGCTGAAGTAGAACTGGTCATTCCCTCAATGCTCTCACTGGCTTCTCCACTCCCCAAACCCTCAAGCTAATCGGTTACATCAAGAATCAAAAGGTCATCATTCTGGTTGATAGTGGCAACGCCCATAATTTTATTCATCGCCGCATTTCCCAAGAAACTCATTGCTACATCCATGTCGTCAATAATTTCCTAATCATGATTGCCAATGGTGGTTCCATGAAGTGTGGAGGGCATTGTGAAAATGTGCGTCTCCAAATTGGGGACTACCACCTGAAATCCCATATGTTTGCTATTGACATGGGAGGTTGTGACATTGTGTTGGGTGCAGAATGGCTAGGGACTTTGGGTCCCATTCTCATGGATTTTAAAGACTTAACCATGTAATTCGACCAAGAGGGCCACCAATATAAGTTCCAAGGCATCGCCGCCGGTTCACCTGAGATCATTAGTTCCCATCGCATGGAAAAGCTGATCAAAAAGGGTCATTCTGGTGTTATCACCCAACTCCATGCCATACAAGAAACAAAGACACCCTCGGTACCGCAAGACCTCCAAGCCATCCTTTCTAAACATCAATTGGTCTTTTACACTCCCCAAGGCCTCCCTCCTTCCCATGGTGTTCATGATCATTCCATTCCCCTTGTACCCGGAAGTCTTCCTCCCAATATCTGTCTGTATCGTCACCCCTTTTCCCAAAAAAATGAAATTGAGAAAATGGTCCAGGAACTCCTTAATGCAGGCGTTATCCACCCTAGTACGAGCCCCTACTCGTCTCCTGTGGTCATGGTCCTGAAGAAAGAAGGTTCTTGGTGAATGTGTCATGAATTCCGTGCCCTCAATAAACTTACCATCAAAGACAAATTCCCCATTCTTGTCATTGATGACCTCTTGGATGAATTGAGTGGTGCCCAATTCTTCACTAAACTGGATCTTCGTTTGGGCTACCACCATATACGTATGAAAGAGGCAGACATTCGCAAGACTGCCTTTAGAACTCACGAGGGCCATTATGATTTTTTGGTCATGCCCTTTGGCTTGTGTAATGCCCCCTCCACCTTCCAAAGCCTCATGAATCATGTCTTCTATCCTTTTCTCCACCATTTTGTCTTAGTTTTCTTTGATGATATCCTCATCTATAAAAAAAATTGGATAGACCATCTTGCTCATGTGGATCGAGTTCTCCATCTACTCTCTCAGCACCAACTTTTCCTGAAACAGTTTAAATGTGCTTTTGGTGCCTCAGAAGTAGAATACTTGGGTCATCTGGTTGGCAAAGATGGTGTCAGGGTGGATCCTAAAAATATTGAAGCTATGCAAGACTGGCCTCACCCAAAGACTCTTAAGAGCTTGCGTGGATTTCTAGGCTTAATAGGGTATTATCGCAAGTTTGTTAAGAATTATGGGAAGATTGAAGCACCTCTCAGTGCTCTCCTAAAAAAGAACTCTTTCACTTGGACTCCAGCCGCTGCTCAAGCTTTTCAGACCTTGAAGATGGCCATGTGCACCACTCCAGTCCTTTCCCTTCCCGATTTCACAAAGACCTTTGTGTTGGAATGTGATGCCTCGGGGAAAGGAATTGGTGCTGTCCTTATGCAAGAGGGTCGACCTTTGGCCTTTACCAACAAGCAACTATCTGAAAGAAATCTAGGAAAATTCATATATGAAAAGGAAATGTTGGCTATTCTCCATGCCATGGATTTGTGGTGTCCTTATCTATTGGGGAAACGTTTCCAAATTAAGACAGACCATCAAAGCCTCAAGTATTTTCTGGAACAACACATTTCCTCCCCAGAACAACAGAAATGGGTGACTAAACTCTTTGGATATGATTATGAGATCATTTATAAGAAAGGAAAAGACAATGTGGTTGCAGATGCACTTTCCCGAAAATATGAAGACGAAGGATCCCTTTTTTCTCTTTCATTCATTGTACCATATTGGCTCCAAGCCGTTCGCCAAGAATGGCTACAAGATCCCAAAAGTTCACAGTTGATCCACCAATTGTAGTCCAAGGCTCCAGCTTCCCCAGGGTACTCTTGGCTCCATGAGGAACTTCGATAGAAAGGTTGTTTGTATTTAAGTAAACAATCAAAGCTTAAATCCACGATACTTTCTGAGCTTCATGCTACACCCACAACAGGGCACTCTCGGTTCACCAAAACCTATGACAGGGTCAAACATTCCTTTTTGTGGGATGGTATGAAACATGACATTCATAATTTTGTAGCTGAATTTGATGTGTGTTAATGCAACAAGGGAGAATAAGTCAAATCGCCGGGCACACTACAACCGCTCCCGATTCCACCTACTATTTGGAAGGGTATCTCTATGGATTTTATTACTGGCTTACCCAAATCAGGAAATAAATCCGTCATCATGGTGGTTGTTGATTGCCTTTCCAAGTATGCTCATTTATATGCCCTTCAACACCCATTTACAACATCCACAGTGGCTGAAATATTCATGGATCGAGTCTTCAAGATTCATGGCATGCCACACTATTGTTTCTGATCACGACCCAACTTTCACAAGCAATTTTTGGCAAGAACTGTTCAAGATACAAGGCACCAAATTGCATCTCAGCACAACTTATCATCCCCAGAATGATGGCCAAATGAAATTTGTCAACAAGTGTTTGGAAACATATTTGAGGTGTTTTGCCTCGAAAAAGCAAAATCAATGGGCTCAATGGTTACCCCTAGCTAAATGGTGGTACAACACGTCATATCATACATCTACACGCATGACTCCTTTTGAAGCGGTATATGGATAGAAGCCACCTTCAGTTCTCTCATACTTATCGGGTGCCTTGAAGGTCCAGGCGGTTGACCTAACACTTACAGCTCGAGAGGATATTCTTCGTACCCTCAAAGAGAATTTGGTCATGGCACAGAATCGCATGAAGCAACCAGCTGATCAAGGTCGCTCTGAATGTCAATTTGCAGAAGGGGATCAGATGTTTCTTCGACTGCAACCTTACAAGCAAACTTCCCTCAAGGCTGAGCATTGTCAAAAGCTAGTGCCCAAATTTTATGGTCCTTATACCGTACTCAAGCGTGTGGGACAAGTCACCTATTAGTTAGCTTTGCCCAACAATTCAAAGCTACATCCTGTTTTTCATGTTTCATGCTTAAAGAAGGTGATTGGAGCTAAGTGCCAAATTCAAACCAACCTTCCAGAGTTAGCTGAAGAAAGATCCATTTGGCTATAGCCGAAAGCAGTTTTGGACTATTGTGTGCATCGCCTACGTCAGAGAACCATCAAGGAAGTCCTAGTACAGAGGAAAGATACAACTCCAACAAATGCCACTTGGGAACCAACTACCATTCTGCAACAATTTCCTCATCTCAAGCCTTGAGGACAAGGCTGTTTTTAAGGGGGTGGACATGTTAGGGTCCTAACCCGCACATAGGTAGAACAATATATTTAGATGTAATAAAGGTCAATATTAATAAGGCCTTTCAATAAAATAGAATAAGGCGGATGTAAGAAGACCTAATAGAAGCTTCCGCTTCTAGAAGGATCTTCTTCTAGATGCTTCTTTTTAGTATAAATAGAGTCGAGGGTATGAGAACCCTAGCTTGGATATTATTGTAATAGAGCTCTGCTCAACTGGAGTTTGCCCCCTCGAAGAGGCCCGTGAACATTGTTGTTAAGGTACTAACCCGCACATAGGTAGATCAATGTATTCGGATGTAATAAAGGTCAATATTAATAAGGCCTTTCATTAAAATAGAATAAGGTGGATGTAAGAAGACCTAATAGAATCTTCCGCTTCTAGAAGGATCTTCCTCTAGATGCTTCTCTTAATAGACATATTTAGTATAAATAAGAGGCGAGGGTATGAGAACCCTAGCTTGAAGATTATTGTAATAGAGCGCTGCTCGACTGGAGGTTGCCCCCTCGAAGAGGCTTGTGAACATTGCTATCTGAATCAAAGTGCTATTTCTGTTGCTATTTCGTATATCATTTTTTTGTATTGTGAAGATTATGCTGGATATTTTACTGTCATTCTGTCATTTCTAGCATTTCATTTCTGTTCTGCATATTTTATATATCTGGTATCTTGCAAGTGGTATCAGAGCACTTTCCTTGGCAGAAATTGTGGGTATTTTTTTTCCAGGGTAAAGACGTATTCCGACGTCTTTAAGCCATAGAGATCTGTCGTTACGTGCATAAACCCACGGTTGAGGGATTCATACATGCAGGAAATACAAGTGGTTCTTAAGCGCACATCTGTTGGCTACCCTTGTAACCCCTGTTGGTACCCCTTCGAGTGGTAGCGCATCAGACAACAACTGTGTACGGATCGACCTAGATTTCCTGAAGCCCTCTTTAGATAAACCTATCGGCCGCCAGACTGCTATAGTGTCACCGAGAACAACACTCGGGAAGATACTCTCTAGTACCTGGGTAGTCGGGTAGTACGGCTAAGGGTACG
>ML803705.1:55728-110919 GCA_009831015.1 Picea engelmannii
CCTTGTGAGCAACTCAGTGGTGAAATATCCACTCACCTTGTTCCGCAGCTTGGTCTCGGGGATGAAAGACTCCTCCACACCATTCTAGTCTCAACCCATATCCATCTAGTGCTTCAGAAGGGGCAGGACCATCAGTTTGAGGGATTTTCTGGAGGGTTATCATCATTCTACATTTGTTTGCAGATTGGGATGTCTTGGAGCCATAGGGGACATCTTGTAATTCAATAAAACTTAGATCTAGGGAGATCTGCTTGAGATCTGAGTCCGAAACTTCTCTCACGGGATTCTCATAGCCCGATCTATATTCTTGGAGAGTTTCAGAGCATTTGGAGACCTCCTTCATCAGGGCCAAACCAGCTAGGGTTTCAGTCATCCAGTGGGGCACCCCATTCAGTGGGAAATTCAGATCTACGAAGATTGAGAGGGATCTTGGAGATTCAGGCACTTGGGTTATTCTTACCATTGCCCGATCTATATTCTTGGAGAGTTTTAGAGCATCTGGAGGCCTCCTTCATCGGGGCCAAACTAGCTAGGGTTTTAGTCATCCAGTGGGGGACCCCATTCAGTGGGAAATTCAGATCTACGAAGATTGAGAGGGATCTTGGAGATTCAGGCACTTGGGTTATTCTTACCATCACCCGATCTATCAATTGGCATATTTCTTAGGGTGATTGGACACTTTTGGCAGTAGGGCCGAGTTATTGAGGGTTTCAGCCTTCTATTGGAGCATGGCATTCTTCAGCTGGAGAGTTTGGCATTCAGATCTGCTTGTATTGATCTTCATTTCTCATTCAGACTTTGGAGGCATCTTTTGTATTAGCGGGAGCATTTTGTAGTAGCTCATATCTATTGCTTGTACATCCATCTGAGGTTTATGCCAGATCAACCATATATTGTATCGATCTTACATTGCTCATAATAAAAAGGTCAAATCTTTGCTTGTGCTTCTACATCTTGAATATATTGTGATCTCCATGTGTTGATGAATCTTGTATGCACTTAATAACTCAATAAAGTAGTAGTAGTTAGTGATTCCAAGAAATAATTTGTCTTGGGATCATTACAGTTAGAGATTCAAACATATATTCACTAAACTATGAAGAACTCATATAGTGGGATGGGAAAATCATTTCTTTATTATTAACTTTAATGAATCAACTTACGATGTTGAGACCGACCACCGCTCCATGAACCTGATCCTGAGCTCCTTTTCAAATGTCCAACTTCTTTGCTCTGTATCTCTCTTTGCACAAGGATGGATAAAGGGTTGGGACAATGGGAGAGTTTCTTTACTATTATTCTCCTCCTTCCAAATGGGACCCCTAACCCTTCTTTTATAGGCTAGAAGAAACTAGGTATTTGGACGAACCCTCGGCCAAGCATGGCCGGGAGTTTCAGTTAACTCACCCAAAGCTGTGTGTTCCATCGACAACTTTCTTTTTTTCGTGCTTTTGTAGGTACACATGGGATGTTTTAGGTCAGCTAGCATGTACATGTGTCCAGTAATGGAGTAGGGTGCGTGGGCCTTATAAACGAGGTTTTTTAAAGATTTGTTCAACAATGTTTTGGCAAAGAAGGAATCTGAGATGGCTTGATGCCATGTAAGCTTGTATGGTGAAAATTAGGGTTATAATAGATGCCCCCTAATGTGTGAGGTCAAAAGAGCATATGATGGCCGAAATACATTACCAATCTTTACTGATGTGCCGAACAGGTGAGCCCAGGGACCAGGAACCGGAAGGCGCCATCTGCAAAATAACAAATTTCTCACCGAGGCGGGCATACCCATGCTCGGGATAAAATAGAATCATGGATACCAATCAAATACACTATAGATCCATGTCTTATAACTCTATAAAGAGTAGTCACAAACAATACACAGCGGAGCTACATCTCGAAATAAAAAAATATATACATATAAAGTACCCATCTTCTAGAAGCTGATACAGACTGATGGCTGGAGATGAGGTCTTCAGAGCTTGAGAAACAAATTCAAAATCTTCAAAACTCAAGGTAGGAGTGTAATATGAGGGTATGACTACACTACCTAGAGGTCTTCGATGGCTTGTCGGTCATGGACTAGATAATCTTAATGATCATATTGATGACTTCATTGATTTCGAACAAGGACTTGATTGGACATTCAGGATGGCTAGGTATGAGGGCAAGAGACAAACCGCAGAGGGGCCGATTCAGGCTTGGTGACAAACTTCCCTTAGACAACAACATGAAAAATGATGAGACTCAAGCAGCATGTCATTAACATAAGTTTACGAGGTAGGAGGCAACACAAACTCTCCATATGTTTGGAAGAATAACCAAACGGAGGAGGACACAACTCTATGTAGCGAGAAAGCTTCCTAAGGTCAAATTAAATCCTAGGGTTTGATGAACAAACAGACAGATGTGGTTTATCCAAGGGTGACTCATTATGCTGCCCATAAAGAAAATACTTTTCCCTTCCTCTTTTTGGGGTATATTTTATTTTTTTGTCTTTTTCAATAAGTTTGGAAAAAGAAATAAAAAAATGTTACGTTACAAAGGAGAATCAAGTGTCGCAAACATACTATTTCCAAGCGCACAAAACACAAGGATGTTCAGGGCAAAGAGACATATGCAAGAAAAGGACACTTGGGAAAAACCCTCCAGGGGCCAAAGGTGTCAAGACGCAGAGGCAAAATGCTATAGGGCTTGCGTATGAGGCATGCTTCAGTGGTTCAGTTGAGAGCAACATGGAGCCGACATTAGGCCAAAGACACGGTTATGCAAATGCGATTAATAAAACACACAATGGTAATGTCCTTTGATGTAAGTATAACGAGCCCAGAGAAGATAAGCTCGACGGTTTTTCATATTTAGAGAGTCTGAAAAAACGTAAAAGGAGACTCCATTGGGGTACCTTTTTCAAAGGTAGTCTAGTTGGTTTGAAAAAGGGGTAAACTAGCACCGACAAGACGTCTATTCAAAACCATTTTAACGAGTGTGATAAGGACAATATCACTCGACCATTTTTTCGTTTTTAAGGAGTCTGAAAAAAACTTAACTATGGACTCCGTCAGGAATGTTCTTCTGGACCACTTAACGAGTGTGAAAGAATAAGGTCACTCGACGATCTTTTCAATTTTAGGGAGTCTAAAAAGATCTTAACTATGGACTCTGAGGGGGTCCCTTTTTCCCCGGTTATCACCAACAACCCAAACTTCCTTTCCTGGCAACCTTGCATTTGCCAGACTTGACACGATTGTTGAATGGCCCTATCTGTCACGATCCGCGTTGGCATCCTATGCCGACGAAGTTGCCTTCAGACATCCCAAAGTTCGAGGCCAAGCCTAACAAAGATCTAGGAGATCATGTGACTACCTTCCATCTTTGGTGCTCATCTAACTCGTTGAAAGATGACTCCATATAGTTGCGATTGTTTCAACGTACTCTCATGGGGAGTGCCACAAAATGGTACATTGAGCTCAATCACTCAAGATACTCTTCCTTCGATGAACTGGCGATGGCTTTCCTAAACCATTTCTAGTTACCTGTATGATATGATGCTAACACCGAATTGCTGGCCAATTTCTCACAAACAAAAGCGGACCATATCTCTGATCACATCCGAGAATGGAAATGCCGAAAGAGTTTAATTAAGGTACCAGTCCCACCAACATTTTTGCTTGAGTGGTTCCTTAAGTCTTTGGTCCCACAGTTATCCAAAGACGGCGCGACGTCGGGAGTATTTTTCGAAGAAGACGCCATCATGAGAGCTCAACAACTTGAGCTATTCTATTCTCAGTCAGGTTTATTATACGAGATCTTGCTAGATGCGCCATGCTCAATAATTGATAAAACCAGACAGAGAGCTGGACCACATGCCGATGGTATTGTTGGTTCGGCACAAACAAAGCCCACTGAGCAATTGACGAAGCAATTGTAGTAGTTGTCTATACAACACAAAACGACCAACCAAACTACAACTTTGGTTGCTCCCCCTACCAAAATGTCGGATGTACAGACAGTGCAATCGGCTAATCCAAAGGCCACCCAACAGCCTGAAGGAAAGAAAAAACTACAAAAGAAGGGTAAGGGGGATAAAAAACTTACCGATAATGCTAGTGGGGACAACACTGAGAAACGAAAGGCGAGGTATCCATGCAACTTATGCGCGGAAGACGGAAGACCACCCGACCCATCTATGTCCTCGGCTTGCAGAAGCCCAAAAGTTTGTGATGCAACAACAACCTGCTGTGTTAACCAATCCATTTCAACATGGGAAAAATCTAACCCAAGCCTCTGCAAGCACAGAAGTGGGCATCCAAGGACCCTCTCTGTCCTCGAACAACCCTACATCCATGAATGTATATATGGTGAAGGGTGATGCTTTTATATCGACTAGAGCGCATGACTATAGTAAACCAAACACTTTTGAGAAGGGCAAAGAAGCCGAACTCCCCTCTCTTCCTCTACAGATTGAGAAGATGTTGGGCGAAACAATGACATGCATCCCAAAAGGCGCATTCAAAAAAGCTTCTCACAACCCAAATGCAAGGGCGGCCCAGAACTATTCTGTGGTGGAAGATTTATCACAACCCCTTGTGGGATGTCCACTTTGGAGGTCCTCCAAAGCTGCCCTTCCCAGAGGAAAGCCTTGTTAACCACTTTAGGATCTACCGAGACTTGTAATCTGGGTAGAATCATGCTAGATACAACTGACTTAAAACCTCGTATGCCTTACCACGTAGCGTTTCAGATAGTAGTGGCTTATCCCATGAAAACTTTTACTTGGAATATCTTCCACATGGTGGTTGATGAGGGTGCCTCGACATGCGTTATGTCGATGGCATGCTGGAAGGCCATTGGCTAGATTGTTTTGTCTCCGTCATCTACTCTCCTCACTACTTTCGATGGTCATTTGTTCCGACCACATGGTATCATTCCCTATTTCCCCATGCAGTTAGGAGGGAAGACCATGTGTGTCGAGGTAGATGTAGTCGACGCGCCCCTCGACTATAACCTCTTGTTAGGGAGGAGTTGGACTTATGCCATGCAAGCTGTGGTTGCTACAGTTTTTCGGGTCTTGTTGTTCCCACACGAGGGCCAGATTGTGACCATCGATCAATTATCTTTCTCCATACCTGACCCTTCATTGGGGGCATCCACGGTCCTGATGATTGATAATCCTCAACTAGGTGTGGTCAACGTAGGGGTTGGGTTGTGCCCATATTTGATGGGTACCTTGGATTACCCGCCCCCTTAAGGCGATATCAAGTTTATATCCAATCACCATAAGGTTGAGATTTTTCAAGTTTCGTCATTCCGCAGGACTTACTTCAATGATCCATGGATACTTCCTTCCCCATCGACCACGATGGATGGGACAGGGCACCCAAGCATGTCCATTCCCTTGTCCACAGTTGAAGTAGCATACTCTTTAGTCTAGCAAACTTAAGCTAATACAGATCCAACTCCTGCACAAGAGTTTGATCCACTTCTAGAGCCTATTTGGGCTTAGGGTTTTCTCGCTAACACCAATTCATTAGACTTAGTCTTTCCCTCCGATGAAGCTGTAATTGAAGCAATGACTAGTCCGGACAAACCCTGGGAAAATCTTCATCACAGATCATACTTCCTCCCAGAGTTAAGCAGAATCGAAGCTGGAGAATTCACCTTGACTATGACGGGAGATAGGTCTTGTCCTATTAATCCTTTAGCTACACAGGAGGTTTATGCTGAGGGTAATATGGAAACTATCACTGAAACCTTACCGATAAATATCCCCCAAAACCCTGGCATCATGGAGAATGTTTTCGTTGGAGCCGAGTGCTACCCTGAAGAGATTCAAATCTATACAGATCTTTTTAAAGAATTTCGCGACATTTTTGCTTGGTCTTATGAGGAAATGCTAGGCATCGATCCAAAAATAGTTGAACATGAAATCACAAATTATCCAGATGCCAAGCCTGTCCGATAGAAGCTTCATCCAATTAACCCTAAGAAAGCAACAACCATTAAGGTTGAGGTTGAGAAACTGCTAAAATCCGGTTTTATCTATCCTATCCATTTGACCCAATGGGTGTCAAACCCCGTGCCGATCAATAAAAAACAAGGCACAATTCGTGTATGTACAAACTTCCGTGATTTGAATAAGGCCTGTCCAAAAGATAATTTTCCCACACCATTCATCGAACATATCATTTATGAATGTGCCGGTTATGAGGCCTTCTCTTTCATGGATGATTTTTCGGGATATAATCAAATACAAATCAAACCCGAAGACCAACACAAAATGAAATTTATTTGTCCTTGGGGTACATTTGCATATCGTAAGATGCCTTTTGGTCTAAAAAATGCTGGAGCGACCTTTCAACGGGCCATGTCTTTTGCTTTCCATGACCTCAAGCATATAGTCGAGGCCTATTTAGATGATTTAGCATCTCGATCTCACAAGAGAATGGATCATCCCACACACCTCCGACTTATCTTTTAGCGTTGTCGCTACTTCCGGATTCGCTTGAATCCAAACAAGTGCAGCTTTTGTGTAACATCAGGACGTTTTTTAGGTTTCATAGTGTCAACAACAGGGATCATGGTCAATCCTCTCAAGGCTGAGGCAATAATTCAGTTGCCCCCCCTACGCACAATCCTTCAACTTCAAAGTCTACAGGGCAAGGTGAATTTTTTAAGACGCTTCATCGCTAACTATGTCGATATCACCAAGGGATTTATGCGCTTACTTAAGAAATATGTTCCTTTTCATTGGGACGATGCCGCTCAACGCTCTTTCGCCACATTAAAACATGCACTCACAACTGCCCCTCTGCTCCGACCATCTAACTATAACAAGGATTTCTTATTATATCTGGCTACAACAGAGTCAACCATTGGCATGGTATTAGTTCAAGAAGATGACTTGTTCTCAGAATATGTCATCTATTACCTAAGCCGAGGCCCCATAGGACCGAAACTCAATTGTTCTCATATCAAAAAACTTTCATTGGTAGCAGTTCATGTTGTTCAATGGTTCCGTCATTATGTTCTGTTTCGCAAGACCACCATTATTGCTGTCATGAATCCATTTCAGTATATGTTGACACGACAGGTAATAGGCGAAAAGATCAGTAGATGGATAGTCATCCTCCAGGAGTTCGAGTTATATTTCGTTTCAGCGAAATCCAAAAAGTCACTGGTCTTCGCAGAACTTATTTGGGAACTTCTGGTTGAGTCAGGTGATCTTGTGCCCAAAGAGTCTCCTATCAGAGGAGATATGTTTTTGATCACCTCTTCGGATCCCTGGTATGGAGATATACTTATCTATCTCCAGACTTTGAAGTGCCCCACCTCTGCTTCTCGTGATGAGCGTCGACGCATATGCCATTAGGCTAAGAATTATCTCATACTCGATGATACATTGTATTGGAGAGGTGTAGACTGCATCCTGTGCTGATGTCTCACTCACGAAGAAGCAATTATCGTTCTTAACGATTTCCATACCAGATCCTGTGGCGGTCATTTGTCTGGGTTGGCAACAACCCAAAAGATTCTACGGGTAGGTTAATTCTAGCCAACACTTATAAAAGATTGTATTGAATCGGTCAAGAAGTGCCACCCATGCCAAATCTTCTCTCAGAAGACGAGGCACATCTCACTCCCATGTTTCCTGTCATCACAGTTGGTGCCTTCACCAAGTGGGGGATTGATTACACTACATGTGACCTTGTCCTGGTCTATGACCAAGATAAGGACCCCCTTGGGGCAGAAAAATTCAAACCCATGTGGTTCAAACCTTTCATCATAAAAGAGGTTTTAAAAAAGGGCGCTTATCATCTGGTTGACTTTGAAGGGAATGCTTTGGCAGAGCCTAGAAATGGGCTCTACCTCAAGAAGTATTACTCATAGGCAGGTCACCGTGGGTAACTTTTTGTAACATATGTATAGTCTTTGTACTATTACTTTCTAGTTTCTTTTAGTGTTATGGACGTGTCGTTGATGTTATCTTTCGTCACTGTGGCATATGTCAAGTGATTCCAAGGTGTTCATTTGGTATGTAGATGGTGCTAGCTGGCACACTCAAAGGCTTTCCTCTGCAGCTTGGGTAATCTTTACACCTCAAGGCCAGTTATTATCTTCCGGAGGTATATGCTTAGGTGACACCACAAACAATGTCACTGAGTATAGTGCAGTTATTAAGTTTCTTCGTGACGCTTTGTCATTTGGTATCTCTCATCTCTGTGTCTATCTTGACGCTCAGCTAGTTGTGTCTCAGTTAAACAGAGTATACCGAGTTCATGATCCGACTTTACACCGACAATTCCTTAGGGTACGTCTCTTCGAACGAAACTTTGATTATATTACATATTTTCATGTTCCTAGGAGATTAAACCAAGTTATAGATACTCTAGCTAATCAAATTTTAGATTGGCATCTTGCACACATATGAAAGAACATTCACATAAACATGTAAATACATTTTTTGTACACATGATCCATAAGACACAAAAGACATAAAAATCCATATATAATATCATGGAGTAACCAGAGTACATAGATGGACGCAAGCGCCTCAAAAATATGACCAATAATGAGTCACGTGGCTTATGCCCTCAAAAAATATATACAATTAGTGCTCGTGGCACGTGAAATGTCTAACTAAGGTCAAGGCCTATGGGCCCTGTTATATTGATCCACAATGTTGTCTAAACACCGAAACAACCAGACCCACATCCGTGGTGCCCCCAATACATGAGGCTGCATAGATGGTGGCAGGTCCTTAATCTCTGCCATAGGGACCGTGCGAGTGAGCGCAGTAAAGTTCTATTTGACTCATCTCAATACCCTCTCAGCCTCCCCAGCTGGAAGATCTCCTGCTACTGCTGGTCCCTTTGCGGTGGCAGGTGCAGCCCCTGGCCAAGGACGACGCATGTTCCTCGCATAGTCAGTGGGTCGCACTGGTCCCACATCTGCACATAAATAAATAAAAAAAAGCAATGATGGAGACTTACCCATCTCTCCTCAACCCTCATCAGGAGGTACTGGTATGTCAGGATTCCTCGAAAAATCAATCCCTGCATAAGGGTAATCCTTGATAACTGGGATCTGCCGTGATAGCCAGGCAAAGAAATCATCATCGAAGGCCTCATTAGTCCTTCAACCACCCTGTCGTGGCAGCAATACTGCCCATCTACACATAGCAGGAAGAGAGTCCTGATGTCCTCGTACCACTACTCGAGGACTAAAACTCGAATCTCTCTCAAAGAAGAACGAGCACTGAATGGTCCCGAACCCAAAGTTCCTCTGTGTCCGCAAACGACAAATTGTCAACTGCCTATACACTCAAGCAATGTGGTACTCCAATCAAATATTTTTGCATTTAAGCATTGGACTGCACAATTCATTTGTGCACAAGACGCTTGATGTAGAGCCGCAAAACCAATGATTTTCCCAATAAGAAACACTATCGCCTATAGCGATAAGTCAGTAATCTTGCTTATGGGCACCTGTGAGCTCGAGCGGTCTGTATCAGCCTCATAGTAAATACCTATCAATTCCGCTATGTTATGTGGCCCCGAAGGAAAAGTTTGGAAGTTGACTGGTTCCCCTCTCTAGGAGAGGCCAGTCAAAAAATAAATGTCCTCGGTAGTGGGCACCAGTGATTTCCCCTCTAACATGAATGCCTCTGCATCCGGATGCCAGTAGTCAACCAAGGCATTTAGTAGCCTAGGTTGTGCCCGCATAAAAGGACATAAGAAGAACTTGAGTAACCCAGATTGCATCAAGGAAGCCACAACATTGGGGTCTTCCATGACCAAATCACTAACCTCTTCATGCTCTCTTTCTCTCCAGTGGACATACATCCTGCAAAACACCAAGGTTCAGGAGGGTTAACCCTTGTTTTTTAAGCTTTTTTCATTCAAAAAGGACGTCCATGTGGGTTGTAATACTGACAGTTGCGTGTACGTGCGTGCAGGGTTTACTTTGCTCGAATGTACACATGGCCTGTCCTGAGACAACCCACGTCGACCTAGGGCTAACCTTTTAAAGGTCGACGCCCCCCCCAAAATGAAACCTAAAGCAAAAAGAAAGACTTAAAATGCAAGATAGGAGAGTTTGTACTTACTTGGTCCAAACAGAAGTTCATTTCATCCACTGTAGCTCCCAGAATCACCACTTTTATCAAAGGGGGTCTTTTGGCTCCAGAATCAATTTCCAAATCAACAATGGTAATAATGAGCTGCCAGCTTCTATTTATAGACTTTTTGGCCTCTTTTTGTCATTTTTTTGGCCTCCCTTATCATTTTCTTTAAACAAAAAACCATTTAGAGTGATTCAGGAGTTGCATGGGAGGGATATGATTGGGTATCGAGATAGTTTTTTGGAGTTTTGGGTAATTTTCGGTGGTCTGTGATTTTTTTTTTTTTTTCGAGGATCAACTTGAGCATGTAGGTTAGGTTTCTACCCCGACTTTTGTATCTCGTTGTTTTTTTCCTTTGCCATAGGATCGATCCCATCAGGTTGTGACACAGAACCATCATAGCTGCTTTAGAAGTGTCACGACTTGGTGGTAGAGCTTACCGGAACATGGATGCCCTAGGTAGATCCTGGTTGCATTATGGTATCCATGCTGTCTCTAATCACTGTAGGCTCGAGAGTCCTAGTTGTTTTTTCCTGATTACGAGTTTGAGCCTCATTTGCATGATTCCTTTTCTCTCTTGACCTCACCCTCGGGACTCCCAAAATATATAATGGGTCTTCTTTTAAGCCCTTTTCAGACCCTCTAAACATGAAAAGATTGCTGAGTGATCTTGTGGCCTTTCACGCTCATTAAACTGAAATTTGAAGTCACATTTGTCCGGCGGTAGTTTACCCTTTTTTCGGTCTGGACGGTCAACTGTACAAACAAAGGTATATTCTATGGAACTTCAGTTCTCTAGAAGAGTACCCTCAAGTATAATTTTACCCCTTTTTCAGGCCTGGGGGACTAAACTTACAAAAAAGGAACCCCCTCGGAGTGCCGGCGGCCCGACGGATGGCGGGTGTGTGCCACTGAGCGAAGGGGATGAAGGAGGTATATGACCTCCTCTGTAAGGGAAAGCATTAAATGGAGTGGAAGTTCCCCCCATGTGGCCTTACAGAGGAGCATTAGAGCTCCCTGCCCCCAGACCTGAAGTCTGTGAAGTGGAATAAGAAAGTACATGACTTGTACCTGAACTAGGCATCCCGTATGAGAACATAGGGCCTATCGCACTTGGTGTGAAAGGGGTTGTGGCCACTGCCAGAGACAAGATCAGACCACTATGCAATGTAGAGGCGATCGATACCATGGTGGCTCGGACCGGTGACAGTGGGTTAGGAGGTGGAAACTCTCATGTGGTGACAATCATAGTGGGAATTGAAGAATTCCCAGAAGGAGTAACAACATTTGTTTCCATTGCTACGTGCGACACTATCTGACACTCGTAAGGATGAATCGATACGATGGTGGGTGTTGAAAGATTAGTGGTGGAGGTTTCAAATAGGCCAAAAGTTATCACTCCAAGGTCTATAATGGTCGATTCCTCTGGATGTTGGTCGGACACAATTTCTTGTGACCTGGTCGCTTCAAAAGACCCTTGTTGGTCTAGCTTTCACCTTAGTGGTGGTGGGGGTGGCTCCAGTGTAACCGACAACAAGCCAAGAATCCTTCGTGACCGACGAAGCTTGTGATCCTCCTCTATGTGAGAAGATCAAAGACACTCTAGGGTGTTCTAGTCATTCAAAAACAAGACACACTAAAAAAGTCCCTATAAGATAAGACAGGAAAACACTAAATTAATTGGAAGAACAGTTACAACAACCAACACTAGAGCAACTTACTGGTGCAAGTGCAACTCGAACACGGAAGCACCCTCCGGGTATACTCTGTAAAGTGTGGCCTAATGTCTGTCCTAGGTACCGTGGTATACCCCCGTATTCACCTGTGTATGTCCCTAAAAAAGATAGGCAACTAGGTTGCCAGCGCATGAATAGTCACCAGGCGGGTACAGTCGAATGTCGGGTAGACCACAATGAGCAGGGTATCGAGCCTGAAACTTGTCAAGGGTATCGAGAGCAAGTGGTCTGGAAGACAAATAAGGACCTTGAATGGATTTGAGACCCACGAAGCTCTGTGGAAAATGCAATCGACGAAATCCCAAGACAAGCCCTCTATATGTGTTCTCCACTACGATTGGTCCAGCTTTGGAGGAGTTATCTCCGCTACCTTTCCACACGTAATCTCGTGTTTATCCCCTGTGTTAGAGAGGGGTCCCAGATAAGTTTCACGATACTGTACTTGGACACTCCCTAACTCAGACTCCAATGTTTGATTTTAATGGCCTTGAAGAGTTTCCTCTCCAACCTAATCCAAGGCCCTAATCCTGAACTAGTTGGTTAACCCTACAAACATAAAAGTCTAATGAATTTTAGATTTAGCGTCAATTTTATGGCTTGTCTTATGTCAAAGGGTATGAAAGTGAAACTAGTGATGTTTGAAAGACGAAAGTAAAAATGAACAGAAAGATAGAAACAAAAACCTTCACTTAACGCAAATTTTCAACAAGTTTTCAAATTTAAAAAAAAATTCTAAGATCTTTTGAAAAACAAACTCAAAGCAGGATTTCACTTGACTACGAGCTACTTATGATCTAAGAAAACTGTCAAGAACTTATGAAAGCAAAGACTTTTCCCTGGTTACTAATGCAAAACAACACTTTTCAACCAAACAAAGAAATGAAAGATTTATTTATTTATTTGAATGCTCACAAAGCAAAAAGGAAAAATATCAACAAGTCAAAAACCAAGAAAAACTTTTGGCCTAATCGCAGATCGCAAAGAACCACTCCAAGAAATCATAGACTAGCAACTTAAAAAAGGACTCTCACACTTGTCTAAAAACCCTAAAGAAAATTTTGATGAAAACTTTTAAATGAAAAAAGAGAGCTATGGCTAAGATCAAACCTAAGCTACTGACTGCTAAGACATAGATTCAAAAAACCTGAGAGGTATAACTCTTGTCAAGGGAAATGATGACTGCCTCACCCTCAACAAAAACTATCCTTCACAAGCACACTGCTGACAATTCAACAACAAGTGTGTGCACGTGAGTTGTGTAGAGCCAGAAGGCTTGTACACATGTGCTGGCCTTATACAGGCTTCGTGTATCTCTAAAAGTCTAAAACAAATAAAAATAGACAATCAAAACTAGGAAGAGACCACTGATACTGAGAACCAGGATCTCTTGAAGGCTTAGACACTTTCTTTAACAGAAAAAAGAAAACAACGTAAGGAAAAATTCGTAGAACAAACCAATCTAAGGTGAACCCTAAGCTATAGACTGCAAACAACAAAGACTAGAAAGAGTTCCAGAAAACCCCTGAGAATGACTGATTCTGACGGGGAAGAGGATGACTGCCTCAAAAATTTTCTGGAATCATACACGCTACTATTACTTCTTCATCTAGAATTTACACATGGGCTATAAGAAAGTAGGGCACGGGTACATGGATGCAGACCTTATGCAGGTCGCGTGTACCTATGTGGGTCTCGAAAAAAATACAGTCAAACAAAGAAACAAAGATAGCTGGTACGGAATACCATAATCTTTGTTAGCTCAGACTTTTCAAAAACTTCAAAAAACAGGAATGAAAACCAGTCTTTTAAAAATACCCAAAAATATTCCTAGGAACCCTAGAGACTTCCCCAATATGGTCGCCATTTCTGTTGTGGTGAGAAATCCCCCTACGGACTAGCATTTAGGGTTATATTATGCATGCAGATAAGACCAAAAGAATCCTACTTTCTACCGTCGTCCCAGACCTAATCCACATTTCTTTTAAGCAAATACATGGTTAAACGAACATACTTTGTTCCCGACGTTTGATGTCGATCCTTCTTCACGCTTGATCGCTTGTTAGCAACTATCCTCCCAAGACTGACCTGCGTGCAAAACAAGCAACAGAATCTAAATGCATTTGTTCTACAGATTAATGGGTTAGAGATTCAAACATATATTCACTAAACTATGAAGAACTCATATAGTGGGATCGGAAAAACATTTCTTTATTATTAACTTTAATGAATCAACTTACAATGTCGAGGCCGGCCACCGCTCTGTGAACCTGATCCTGGGCTCCTCTTCAAATGTCCTCCAACTTATTTTCTCTATATCTCTCTTTGCATAAGGATGGATAAAGGGTTGGGACAATGGGAATGTGCAATTGGGTAGAGTTTCTTTACTATTATTCTCCTCTCTCCAAATGGGACCCCTAGCCCTTCTTTTATAGGCTAGAAGAAGCTAGGTATTTGGATGAACCCTCGGCCATGCATGAATGAGAGTTTCAGTTAACTCACCCAAACCTGTGTGTTCCATCGACAAATTTCCTTTTTTCATGCTTTTGTAGGTACACATGGGTTGTTTTAGGTCAGCTAGCATGTACACGTGTGTAGTAATGGAGTAGGGCATGTGGGCCCTTATAAAAGAGGTTTTTTAAAGAGTTGTTCAACAATGTTTTGGAAAAGAAGGAATATGAGATGGCCTGATGCCAGGTAATCTTGTATGGTGCAAATTAGGGTTATAACAACCCCACATGAAAGGGGTTATGGCCGGTTGAGCTATGCATGGCTTAATTGTAGCTATATTGAACATAGGGGAGAGTGTCATCCCATGTGCGAGGGTGATTGGAATTATACATGCGTAGGATATGCACAATCATTCGATTTACGACCTCTGTTTGGCCATCTGTCTCGGGGTGGAAGGCCGTGTATTTGGTGAGCTTGGTGTTCAACAATGACTAGAGGCTTGACCAGAATGTGCTGAGAAATCGACTATACCGATACGAGACAATGGTTTGTGGGATTCCAAAATATACCCAGACTCATTCAAAGAAGAGCTTGGCAGTGGTCTCTACTGTGATTCTCTTCTTGCAGGCGACCATAATTGACATCTTAGAAAAGTGATCCACAACCACAAAAACATAGTCATTGCCCCACTTGGTGGATGACATGCCCGACATGTAGTCCATTGAGGTGGATTCCCATGGCCTGTCAGGAGTTGGCAGAGGGGTGTACGGGCCCTATTCCTTAATGGTCGGTTTGGAAATTGTGCAGGCAGTGCAAGACCTAATATATTTGCTGACCTCCTAACAAAGTTTCAACTAGTAGAAATGTTTCTGTATCATTGCCACTGTATTTTCGACGCCAAAGTGTCCTGCCACCCGACTGTAGTGGGATTCCCAGATCAACTTCACTTGCTCGCTTGATGGAATGCAGATATGGCCCAGACGTCACAACAACTCATCCTAAATATGGAAATTATCTACAACTGAATTTGCGCCCAAAATTTGGTAGGTGGTGGAGAAGTATGAGTCTGTCTCATAGAGTTGGGCCATACAAAGGTCTCATGGCTGCAAGAGTCTATCACCGTGGTGAGTGTCGCGACTGGTGGTCTGTTGAGGCAATCATCGATGCAGTTGGTGCTTCCCATTTTATACTTGATGTTGAGGTGGAACTGTTGCAAGTACATGGACCACTTCTGATGGCGGTCATTCTACAATTTATCTTGTGTCTACATGAACTGCAATGGCTTATGATTAGTGTGGATGATTGTCTTGTTCTCAAGAATGTAATGTCTCCACTAGCGACAGGCTTGCACAATGGAGTACATTTATTTTTCGTAAGTAGGGTACTTACGGACATCATCTGATAGTGTCTCACTATGATAGGCCGTGGGTTGGCCGTGTTGAGTGAGAACAATGCCCACAACATAGTCTAAAGCATCTATCTCGATCTCAAAGGGTTGTTGTAGGTCCGATAGTGAAAGTACTGGGGTTGAGCACAAGCACTGCTTCAAATCATCAAATTCTTATTGTTGGGAGCAGCCCCACACAAAATTTTCCTTACCACCACCCCTGGTTACTGTAAATTATAACCTTGTACAATATCTACTGCAAACTAATATTCAGAAAAGAACAGAAAAGATACAATGGCAAATACAAACATTACACAGAGATTTTTCACCTGGAAACCCAAACTGGGAAAACCAACATATATTATATTCATACATTGTGTTACATTGTTTACAATACAATATACATATAGGAGCCAACAGCATCCAAAACCCTAACCCAATGACCTGGATTAGTCCAAAACCCTAATTCCTTAACCGTAAATAGAAAACCATCGGCAAAAAACCATGTGCCGAAAAACCACCTAATATCATGTGGTCCCAGAAATATGTCGTCCCAAAAAAAAATTTTCGGGGGCACTGCCCCTGCACCCCCCTAGGGGGGGCATAGAGGCCCCCCCTCTAACCACCCTGCATGCCTGACATAGATGCTAAGACACTACTACTCGTGCAAAGAATATAACACATATCCAACAATTACTTGGTTGAGGGCCCATGCAATATGGGAGAATCCCAACACGAAACTGCGGTAGAGATTGGCAAGGCCCAAGAAGCTCTGAAGCTCAGTGAGTGTGGTTGGGGCTGGCCAGTCATGAATGACTTGGATTTTGGATGGATCCACATGTACGCCATGTTTATCAACGATGTATCCTAGGTAATGAACCATGTCCATGTCGAAGGATCATTTTTCCAAGTTGGCGTAGAGCTGGAGCTACCGCAGGGTGTGTAGAACATGTTGAATATGATGCAAGTGTTCTGCCCAAGTCTTTCTATAAATGAGGATGTCATCCAGATACACCACTACAAAATTATTGGTGAATGGTTGCAGGATATCATCCAACATCCTCATGAAAGTGGCTGGACTATTTGTTAAACCAAAGGGCATGACCAACCATTCAAAAAGACCTTCCTTTGACTTGAAGGTGGTATTCGATACATCTGTCTGTTCTATCAGGACCCAGTGGTAGCCAGAATTTAGATCAATCTTACTGAAGTATTTGGCCCTTGTGAGCTGATCAAGGAGGTCACCGATTCGGGGAATCGGGTACCGGTTTTTTATTGTGATTTTATTCAACACCAGGTAATCAATGCAGAGTCGCCATGTTCCATATTTCTTCTGTACCAGCACGATTGGGCTCCCGTAAGGTGATGATATGGGATGGATGTGCCCCTTGTGGATCAGTTCTTGGATCTATTACTTGATCTCCTCATTCTCTAACAAAGAGTGGCGGTAGACTTTCCCATTGGGCAGCAGTGCACCGGGGGTTAGATCAATGGGGTGCTTGACCTGACAGTGCAGACGTAGCCCAGTAGGTGAGGAGAATATATCTGAGTATTCTTCCATGACCTTATCCACTTGCGTCTGCTGTGTGGAGAGGTCAACCTCAGAGACCCTATATGTGGTTGTGATCTTTTGCTCATTCTTAGAGTGAATCACGAATAAGACAAACTTCTCTGTCTAAGAGATGGCCTTTCTGCATTGCTTGGGAGAGATCAAGGAAATAGCGCTGGGTGGGAATGCCTTGGGTATCCTGTAAAATTTCTTGTTCAAAGTAATAATAACACTATGAGGCCTAGACTTATATACATCATGACATTTCCATATATATGGTTGGCCCAAAAGAACATTAAAAACTTTGAGAGGGGAAACACCACACAATACCTCACATTTGAAGGGCTTGATGCCGTATGACATGCGACATTGTTGGCTGATGTGAATGCCACTTTCTTGGTGGAGACATATGATGGTAGAGGGCTGTGGGTACATCATTGTTAGCAGGGCAAGTTGCTTGACAACCTCTTCTGAGATGAGGTTCTTCTGGCTACTTCTATCAACGATGAAGTGCAACATGGTACCCTTCACCCACATCTGTGAATGAAAAAGGTGCTCGGATTCCTTTGGCTCATCTAGTTAACCAAGCTAGAGCTTGGTGGTAGAAACAATAGCACTGGGTTTTTCATCTATGATCCATCTCCCCCTTTCTAGTTCTGACTCAGAGTCGAAACCCACATCTGATTCATAGGCTTTCACCTCAGCCACCAACGACTGCTTCGAGCGACAATCAACAATGTTATTCCAAGGGCTCTTATGGAAGTCGCACCACTTACCGGTATCTTTCTTTGTCTTTCCAGTGTCCTTCTTTGCTTTCATCTTGGACTGGTTGTCCTAAGGATGTCTATCTTTTCTCTATCCTTTGTTTTGCGGGTTGGGGCTGCCCTTTTCTGGCTTTTTCTATGAGGGGTTCCTATGACCAAATTTCTGCATCTTTTTCTTGAGCTTCTGCTCGATTTTGACGACATATCAGTAGGTCACGCCCAAGGATGAGATGTCAAGAAAATACATTTCGGCCTAGATGTATCTATGTATTCTACCATGATACTTGAGCACCAGATGTCACTCAGAATCTTTGATACCCAACTAGGTGCGCAAGGTATGGAAGATATTTGTGAACTCGGGCACCGCTTAGTCTCTTTCCTACAACAACGTGGTGCATTTTGTGTACAGGTCATCATACCTTCCAACGGGGTAGTATTGTTCCTTAATAGCATCCCCAAAGGACTCCCACGTGACTGTGACTACAAATAATGAGGGTTCCTCTATTTCCTTTTTCTCACATAAAGTTTTCCACTAATCTTTGACACGGGGGACAACTTTGAGGAGCGCAAAAGTAATATTTTCTCTATTTGAGAAGTTATCGACAAAGAAATACCCTTCTAGCAGATTCAACCATTGGTCTACCACATATGCATCTATCTGACCTTCAAATATAGGAATATCGAAGTTCATTTGTACCTTGAAGGGGGCAATGCCTCCATTTGAGGAAGATGCGTCGCCTGTTGGTAGCCACAGAAGGATTTGCACAAAGCTATCCATCATCTCATTCCTCAGTTTCATGAGGATTTCCTCGAGAAACATTTTGAAGGGATCTTATGTCCTGTCATCTTTCTTTTCATCTACGATGAGAGGTCATTTGGGCGTGTGAGAGCTTTTTTCCTCAAGAGACACAAGCTAGAGACCCAATTCTTTCTACCCTAACCTCGTTGGGGACATGCATTAAGAATGACAAGGGGCAGACTGCTCTGATACCCCTGATCTAGAATATATTTGCAGAATGAAATGAATAAAGATTACTATGAAAATATTCTTAACACAGAATAAAAAATATATAGTAAAACTGGTTTCTATTTAATAAGGAAATAAGATGAAACTGTAGAATGCAACAGAAACGAGCTTGCTAGAATGGTGGGGGCTTATCTCTGAGAAGAGATGTCGTGACTACGCTTATTCTCAATAAGATGATTACAATGAGGATCTGAAGGCCTTTTTACAATAAACAAGAATGTCAAAATCTCTAGACATCCAAAAAACCTAACCCTAGGAGATGAAGCGCCGAAATTCATGTGGGCCCCGTTTGGGTAAGTTAGTACATCAACTTCTCGGGGTCATACCTTTTGCATATGATCTCTGTTTTAGGTGCATGATAGCCTATTGGAAATGTCTATCCGAGACTACACATTTTGCTGCTATCAATCTATCAAAGGTCATTCTGACTGTGGCGAGCCCTAAAAAACATTGTTTAGGGCCTCAAAACGGCCCCACAAGTCAGGGACCCGAAAACTAAGTTAAACCTGCCAAACTGGAAAAATGCTAGAATGAGCCAGTTGGAATAGGTGGGAGGCTACTGACATCAATTTGGATCAATTCTCCCCCCTTAGGAAGCAATGGTCTCCATTGCATTGAGTTCCCCCATCAGATGAGGAAATTTCTGCTGAATTTGGCCCCGGGTGAGCCACTTTCCTTGGTGCAAGAGCTGCCCTACTTTGACAACTTGATAAATATGGATCATTTGCTGGTGAGTTCCCTTGATCTGTTTGTCCACAATCTGATCACTAGATTCCTATTGTATGCATTTAGGGTTGAACTATGTTGGTGTGAGATGTTCTCCTATCTCTAAGTTGTCCAATAATGGTGGGAAATATGGTCGAAGGATATCCACGTTGAACACTGGGTGCAAGCCAAGGAAAGGAGGAATGCTGAGCTTGAAAGAATTATCACCCACAACCTTGGTGATGGTGTAAAACCCATAACAGAGTGGGAAAAGCTTTTGATGGGGTCCCACAAGGCGTTATTTCTGAAGGTGCAACCAAAATTTTTCATCCACCTGAATCTTATGTGGCACCCGATGTTGATCATGGCGCTACTTGTACTTCTCATTGGACTTTTGTAGGATATTTTGAACCTGTTGGTGGATGTGATGAATCAACTCAATGAACCTGGTGGCTTTGTCAAATTCAATTGGAGAACGAGATGAGTCGACCAAGGTGAATGCAAGGGGTAGTGCAACATCTATGGGACCCAATGACTGGAATCCCAACCCCACCTGAAAGGGGCTATTGTTGGTTGAGCTATGCAGGGCTTGGTTGTAGCTATGATGAACATGGGGGAGACTCTCATCCCATGTGCAAGGGTGCTTGGAATTATACATGCACATTATATGCATGATCATTCATTTTAAGACCTTGGTTTGGCCATCTGTTTGGGGGTGGAAGGCTATGTATTTGGTGAGTTTGGTGTCCAGCAGTGACAAGAGGCTTGACCAGAATGTGCTGAGAAATTGACTACCCTGACATGAGACAATGGCTTATGGGATTCCAAAATGTAACTAGAATCGTTCAAAGAAAATCTTGGCAGTGGCCTTTGCTGTGATGCTCTTCTTGCAGGCGACCATAATCACCATCTTAGGAAAGCGATGCACAACCACAAAAACACAGTCATTTCCCCACTTGGTGGATGGGAGGCCCGACATGTAGTCCATTGAAATGGATTCCCATGGCCTGTCAGGAGTAGGAAGAGGGGTGTACAAGCCCTGTTTCTTAGTGTCCAGTTTGGAAATCACGTAGGCATTGCAGGACATGATATACTTCTTGACCTACTATCGAAGTTTCAACCATTAGAAATGTTTCTGCAACATTTCCACTATATATTCGATGACGAAGTGCCCTACCACCCGATTGTAGTGGGCTTCCCAGATCATCTTCTCTCACTTGCTTGATGGAACGCAGATATGGCCCAGATGACACAACAACCCATTTAGAAGATGGAAATTAGCGACAACTACATTTGAGCCCAACATTTGGTAGGTGGTGGCGAAGTCCGGGTCAGTTTCATAGAGTTGGGGCCATCCAAAGGTCTCATGGTCATAGGAGTCTAGCACCGTGGTGAGTGTCATGATTGGCGGTCTACTGAGACAATCAATGATGTAGTTGGTGCTTCTTGTTTTATACTTGACGTTGAGGTGGAATTGCTGCAAGTACATGGACCATTTGTGATGGCAGTCATTCTACAATTTGGCTTTTGTATGCTTGAACTGTAGTGGCTTATGATTAGTGTGGATGATTATCTCCTTCCAATAATGTAATGTCTCTACTGGTGAGTACATTTCTTTGTCGTAACTAGGGTACTTATGGAAAACATCTGATAGTGTCTCACTATGATAGGCCACGAGGTGGTCGTGCTGAGTGAGAATGGTGCCCACAACATAGTCTGAAGCATCTGTCTCGATCTCAAAGGTTTGCATCAGGTCTGGTAGTGAAAGTACTGGGGCTGAGCACATGCGCAGCTTCAAATCATCAAATGCATGTTGTTGGGATCGACCCCACACAAATTTATCCTTACCACCACCCCAGGTTACTTGGCTGAGTGCCCATGCAATATGGGAGAATCCTAACATGAACCTGTGGTAGAAATTGGCAAGGCCCACGAAGCTCTGAAGCTCAGTAAGTGTGGTTGGGGTTGGCCTGTCATGGATGACTTGGATTTTGGCTGGATCCACATGTATGCCATGATAATCAATGATTTATCCCAAGTAATGAACCCTATCCATGATGAAGGAGAATTTTTCCAAGTTGGCGTAGAGATGGTGCTGTCGCAAGGTGTGCATAACCTGTTAAATATGCAACAAGTGTTCTTCCAGAGTCTTGTTATAAATGAGGATGTCATCCAAATACACCATTACAAAAGTATTGGTGAATGGTCGCATGATATTATCCATCATCCTCATGAAAGTGGCTAGAGCATTTGTTTAATCAAAGGGCATGACCAACCATTCAAAAAGACCTTCCTTTGACTTGAAGGTGGTCTTCCATACATCTGTCTATTCTATAGGGACCTAGTGGTAGTCAGACTTCAGAGCAATCTTATTGAAGTATTTGGCCCTCGCAAGCTGATCAAGGAGGTCATCGATTCGAGGAATTAGGTATTGGTTTATGACTGTGATTTTATTCAGGGCCTGGTAATCAATGCAGAGTCACCGGGTTCCATATTTCTTCTGTACCAACACGATTGGGCTCCCGCAAGGTGATGAGATGGGACGAATGTGCTCCTTGTGGAGCAATTCTTGGATCTGCCACTTGATCTCCTCATTGTATAACAGAGAGTGGTAGTAGACTGGACCATTAGGTAGCAGTGTGTTGGGGGTCAGATCGATGGGGTGCTTGACCTGATAACGCAAAGGTACCCTAGTAGGTGAGGAGAAGATATCTGAGTATTCTTCCACGACCTTATCCACTTACTTCTGTTGTGTGAAGAGGTTAGTCACAAAGACCCTGGATGTGGCTGTGATATTTTTCTTATTCTGAGAGCGAATTACGAAGAAGACAAACTTGTCTATCTGAGAGATGACCTTTCTTCATTGCTTGGCAAAGATTAAGGAAATAAAACTGGGTGGGACTGCCTCAGATATCTTGTACAATTACTTTTTCAAAGTAATAATAACACTCTGAGGCCTAGACTCATATACAACATGACATTTTCATAAATATGGTTGGCCCAAATGAACATAACAAACTTCGAGAGGGGCAACATCACACAATACCTTGCCTTTGAAGGGCTTGATGCCATATGACATGTGACATTGCTGGATGATGCAGATGTCGCTTCATTGACGGAGCCATCCGATGGTGTAGGGCTACGGGTGTGACGTTGTCGCTAGGGCATGACACTTGACAACCTTCGTTGAGATGAGGTTCTTCTGGCTACCACCATCAACAATGAAGTGCAATGAGGTACCCTTCACCTAGATCTGTGAATGAAAAATGAGCTTGGCTTCCTCTGGTTAACTGGGTTGGAGCTTGGTTGTAATAATGGTAGCACTAGGTTTTGCGTCTATGATCCATCTCCCCCTTTCTGGTTTTGACTCAAAGTTGGAACACGCATATGATTCAGAGGCCTTCACCTCAACCACAAGTGACAATCAACAGTGTTATGCCAGGGGATTTTATGGAAGTTGCGCAACTTCTCAGTATATTTCTTTGTCTTTCGGTGTCCTTATTTGCTTGTGGCCTGGACTGATTGTCCTGAGGCTTTTCGTCTTTTCTCTGTCCTTTGTTTTGAGGGTCGGGGCTAACCTTTCCTGGCTTTCCCAGCACCAAATTGTGGCGTCTTTTTTTTGAGCTTCTGCTCGATTTTGACGGCATATTGGTAGGCTACACCCAAGGATGAGATGTCCAGAAACTCTATTTTGTCCTTGATGTATCTATTTTGATACCCATCTTGGTGCACAAGGTATGGAAGATATTTGTGAACTCGGGCAATGCTTGGTCTCTTTCCTGCCGCAACATGGTCCATTTTGTTTACAGGTCCTCATAACTTCCAACAAGGTAGTATTGTTCCTTAATAGCATCCCTGAAGGACTCCTAGGTGACTGTGACTGTAACTAATGAGGGTTCCTCTTCTTCCTTTTGCTCACAGAATTTTTCCCACCAATCTTTGACATGGGGTATGACTTTGAGGAGCGCAAAAGTAATCTTTTCTCTATTCGAGAAGTTATGGATAGAGAAATACCCTTCTAGTAGATTCAACCATTTTTCTACTACTTTTGCGTTTATCTAACCTTCAAATATAAGAATATCGAAGTTGATTTGTATCTTGAAGGGGGTGGTTCCTCTGTTTGAGGAAGATGCATCGCTTGTTGGTAGTCGCCAAAGGATTTGTGCAAAACTATCCATCATCTCGTTCCTCTGTTGCGTGAGGATTTCCTGGAGCAACATTTTCAAGGGATCCCCTGTCCCGTCGTCTTTCTTTTATTTTGCCATGAGAGGTTGTTTGGGTGTGCAAGAGCGTTTTTCCTCAAGAGACACAGGCTCAAGACCCAATTCTTTGTACCCTAAGCTCGCTGGGGACATGCATTAAGAATGACAAGGGGCAACCCGCTTTGATACCACTAATACATAATATATTTGTAGAATGAAATGAATAGAGATTATTATGAAAATATGCTTAACACATAATAGAAAATATACAATAAAACTGGTTTCTATTCAATAAGGAAATAAGTTGAAACTGTAAAATGCCGCGGAAACAAGCTTGCTAGAATGGTGGTGGCTTATCTCTGAGAAGAGATGTGACGGCTTCACTCATTTGCAAGAATATGATTACAATGAGGTTCTGAAGGCCTTCCTACAATAAATAGGAATGAAAAAAACCCTAGACATCCAAAAAACCTAACCCTAGGAGATGAAGCGACAAAAGTCATGTGGGCCCCATCTAGGTAAGTTAGTACATCAATTTCCCGATGTCCTAATTTTTTCATACGATCTCCGTTTTAGGCACACGATAGCTCGTTGGAAAGGTCTATCCGAGGAATACACATTTTTCTGCTATATATAAATTTATTAGAGGTCATTTCGACTGAGGTGATCCCTAAAAAACGCTGTTTAGGGCCTCAAAATGGCTCCGCAAGTCAGGGACTCGAAAACTAGGGAAAAACTACCACACTAGAAAACTGCCAAAATGAGCCAGTTGGAATAGGTGGGAGGCCACTGAAATCCATATGGATCAATCCTCCCACCTTAGGAAGCAATGGTCTCAATTGCATTGATATCCCCCATCATATGAGGAAATTTCTGCTGAATTTGGCCCCGTGTGAGCCACTTGCCTTGGTGCAGGAGCTGCCCTCCTTTGACAACTCGATAAAGATGGTTGCTTTGCTGGCGAGTGACTTTCATATATTTGTCCACAATATGATCATGAGATTCCTGTTGTATGTAGTCCGAGTTGAGCTATGTTGGTGTCAGTTGTTCTGTTATCTCTGAGGTGTCCTATAATGGTGGGAAATACGGTCGAGGAATATCCACGTTGAACACTGGGTGCAAGCTAAGGAAAGGGGGAATGTTGAGCTCGAAAGCGTTATCACCCACAACCTTGGTGATGGTTTATGACCTGTAACAAAGTGGGTGAATCTTCTGATGGGGTCCTGTAGGACACTCTTTCTGCAAGTTCAACCAAACTTTGTCGCCCACCTAAAACTTATGTGGAACTCGATGTTGATCATGGCGCTGCTCGTACTTTTCATTGGACTTCTGTAGGATATCCTGAACCTGTTGGCGGATGTGATGGATTCACTCAATGAACCGGGTTGCTTTGTAAAATTCATTTGGAGTAGGAGATGAGTCGGCCAAGGTGACCGCAAGGGGTAGTGCAACATCTATGGGACCCAATGGTTGGAATCCCAACCCCACTTGAAAGGGGTTTTGGCCGATTGAGCTATGTAGGGATCATTTGTAGCTATGTTGAACATAGGGGAGAATCTCATCCCATGTGTGAGGGTGCTTGGAATTATACATGCATAGGATATGCACGATCATTCGATTTATGACCTCAGTCTGGCCATCTCTCTCGGGGTGGGAGGCCGTGGATTTGGTGAGCTTGGTGTCCAACAATGACTAGAGGCTTGACCATAATGTGCTGAGAAATAGACTATATTGATATGAGAAAATGAATTTTGGGATTCCAAAATTTGCGCAGACTCATTCAAACAAGAGCTTGTCAGTGGCCTATGCTATGATGCTATTCTTGCAGGCGAACAAAATCGCCATGATTAGTGTGGATGCATGTCTCCTTCCCAAGAATGTAATGTCTCCATTGACGGTAGTCTTGCACAATGGAGTAAATTTCTTTGTCATAAGTAGGGTACTTACGGACAACATATGATAGTGTCTCACTATGATAGGCCACGGGTTGGTCGTGTTGAGTGAGAAAGACACCCACAACATAGTCTCAAGCATCTGTCTTGATCTCAAAGGGCCACTGCATGTACGGTAGTGAAAGTACTGGGGCTGAGCACAAGCGCTGCTTCAAATCATCGAATGCTTACTCTTGGGACCGACTCCACACAAATTTTTCCTTATCACCATGCTTGTTTACTTGGCTAAGGGCCCATGCAATATGAGAGAATCCCAACATGAACCTGCGGTAGAAATTGGCAAGGCCCAAGAAAATACAAAGCTTAGTGAGTGTGGTTGGGGCTAGCCAGTCATGAATGACTTGGATTTTGGATTTATCCACATGTACACCATGTTTATCAATGATGTAGCCCAGGTAATGAACCCTATTTATGCTGAAGGAGAATTTTTCCAAGTTGGCGTAGAGATAGTGCTATCGCAGGCTGTGCATAACCTATTGAATATGTTGCAAGTTTTCTACCCAAGTCTTTCTATAAATGAGGATATCTTATGTGGCAGCCAACGTTGATCATAACACTTCTTTTACTTGTCACTGGACTTATGTAGGATATCTTGAACCTGTTGGTGGATGTGTTGGATCTGCTCAATTAACTGGGTGGCTTTGTCAAATTCAGTTGGACCAGGAGTTGAGTCAGCCGAGGTGACTGCAAGGGGTAGTGCAACATCTATCGGACCCAATGACTGGAATCCCAACCCCACCTGAAAGGGGATGTGGTTGGTTGAGCTATGCATGGCTCATTTGTAGCTATGATGAACAAAGGGGAGACTCTCATCCCATGTGCGAGGGTTCTTGGAGTTAAACATGCAGAGGATATGCATGATCATTCGATTGATGACCTCAGTCTGTCCATCTATCTGGGGTAGAAGGCCGTGGATATGGTGAAATTGATGTCCAACAGTTACTAGAGGCTTGACTAGAATGTGCTAAAAAATAAATTGTCCCGATCTGAGACAATGGCTCGTGGGATTCCAAAATGTATGCTGACTCGTTCAAAGAAGAGCTTGATAGTGGCCTTTGCTGTGATGCTCTTCTTGCAGGTGGCCATAATCGCCATCTTAGAAAAGTGATGCACAACCACAAAAACATAGTCATTTCCCCGCTTGGTGGACGAGAGGCCTGACATGTAGTCCATTGAGATAGATTCCCATGGCCTTTCAGGAGTAGGCAGAGGGGTGTACAGGCCCTATTTCTTAGTGTCTGGTTTGGCAATCGCACAGGCAGTGCAAGACCTGATATACGTGGTGACCTGCTGTCGAAGTTTCGACCTGTAGAAATATTTCTGCAACATTGCCACTGTCTTTTCGATGTCGAAGTGTCCTGCCACCCGACTGTAGTGGGATTCCTAGATTAGCTTCACTCGCTCGCTTGGTGGAACACAAATATGGCCCTGACGACACAACAACTCATCTTGAAGATGGAAATTAGTGACAACTGTGTTTGCGCCCAACATTTCATAGGTGGTGGCAAAGTACAGGTCTGTCTCATATAGTTGGGGCCATCCATAGGTCTCATGGCCAAAAGATTCTAGCACCCTGATGAGTGTCGTGATTGGAGGTCTACTGAGGCAATCAATGATGCGGTTGGTGCTTCCCATTTTATACTTGATGTTGAGGTGGAAATGCTACAAGTACGTGGACCACTTTTGATGGTGGTCATTCTGCAATTTACCTTGTGTTTGCATGAACTGCAGTGGCTTATGATCAGTGTGGATGACTGTCTCCTTCTCAAGAATGTAATGTCTCCACTAGCGGTAGGCTTGCATAATGGAGTAGATTTCTTTGTCGTAAGTAGGGTACTTACGGACAACATCTGATAGTGTCTCACTATGATAGGTCACGGGTTGGCTGTGATGAGTGAGAATGATACGCACACCATAGTCTGAAGCATATGTCTTGATCTCAAAGGGGTGTTGCAGGTCCGATAGTGAAAGCACTTGGGCTGAGCACAAGCATTGCTTCAAATGATCGAACACTTATTATTGGGAACATACCCACACAAATTTCTCCTTACCACCACCGTTGGTTACTTGGATGAGGGCCCATGCAATATGGGAGAATCCCAACATGAACCTGAGGTAGAAATTGACAAGGCCTAAGAAGCTTCGAAGCTCAGTGAGTGTGGTTGGGGTTGGCCAATCACAAATGACTTGGATTTTGGATTGATCCACATGTACGCCATGCTGATAAATGATGTAGCCCAGGCAATGAACCCTATCCATGTTGAATGAGCATTTTTCCAGGTTAGCATAGAGCTGGTGTTGCCGCAAGGTGTGCAGAACCTGCTGAATATGCTGCAAGTGTTTTTCCCAAGTATTGCTATAAATGAGGATGTCATCTAGATACACCACTACAAAAGTATTGGTGAATGGTTGCAAGATATCATCCATCATCCTCATGAAAGTGGCTTGAGCATTTGTTAAACCAAAGGGCATGACCAACCATTCAAAAATACCTTCCTTTGACTTGAAGGGGGTCTTCCATATATCTGTATGTTCTATCAATTCTTGGTGGTAGCCAAACTTCAGATCAATCTTACTGAATTATTTGGCCACCGTGAGCTGATTAAGGAGGTCATCGATTCAGGGAATCAGGTACCGATTTCTGACTATGATTTTATTTAGGGCCTGGCAATCAATGTATAGTCACCATGTTCCATCTTTCTTCTGTACCAACACTATTGGGCTCCTACAAGGTGATGACCTGGAAGAGATGTGCCCCTTGTGGAGCAGTTCTTGGATCTACCGCTTGATGATCGATGGGGTGCTTGACCTGACTGTGAAGAGGTACCACAATAGGTGATGAGAAGATATCTGAGTATTCTTCCACAACCTTAGGAGAAGATATATGAGTATTCTTCCACAACCTTATCCATTTGCCTCTGCTATGTGGAGAGGCCGGCCGCAGAGACCTTGGATGTGGCCGCGATCTTTCACTCATTTTGAGAGTGAATCATGAAGAAGACAAACTTCCTTGTCTGAGAGATGACCTTTCTGCATTGCTTGGCATAGATCAAGGAAATAACACTGGGTGGGACTACCTCAGGTATCTTGTACAATTTCTTGTTCAAACTAATAATAACAATGCAAGGCCTAGATTCATATACAACATGACAATTCCATAAAAATGGTTGGACCAAAAGAGAATTACAAACTTCGAGAGGGGAAACATCACATAATATGTCATCTTTGAATGGCTTGATTTTGTATGACATGTGACATTGTTGGCTGACGCAGATGTTTCTTCCTTGGCGAAACCATCCGATGGTGTAAGGATGTGGGTGTGATGTTGTCGGCAGGGAAATTCACTTGACAACCTCTGCTGAGATGTAGTGCATCCGGTATCCTTCACCCACATCTATGAATGAAAAAGGCACCCGCCTTCCTCTGGCTCATCTGGTTCACTAGGCTAGAGCTTGGTGGTAGCAACGGTAACACTGGGTTATTTTTCTTTGATCTGTCTCCCCCTTTCTTGTTTTGACTTAGAGTCGGAACCCACATATGATTCAAAGGATTCTACCTCAGCCACCAATGACTGCTTCGAGCGGAAATTAATAGTGTTATTCCATGGGCTCTTATGGAAGTCACACCACTTCCTGATATCTTTCTTTGTCTTTCCAGTGTCCTTATTTGCTTGCGTCCTCGAATGGTTGTCTTGAGGTTGTCCTTCTTTTCTTTATTCTTTTTTTTTGTGGGTGAGGGCCACCCTTTCCTTGCTTTTGGTGTGAGGTGTTCCTAGGACCAAATTCCGCGTCTTTTGTTTGAGCTTCTACTCGATTTTGACTGCATATCTGTAAGTCGCGCCGAAGGATGAGATGTTCAAAAACTCCATTTCGGCCTGGATTTATCTATGTAGACCGTCGTGATACTTGAGCACTATATGTCGCTTAGAATATTTGATACCCAACTTGGTGCGTAAGGTATGGAATATATTTGTGAACTCGGGCACCACTTGGTCTCTTTGCTACCACAACGTGGTCCATTTTCTATACAGGTCGTCATAACTTCCAACAGGTTAGTATTGTTCCTTAATAACATCCCTGAAGGACTCCTAGGTGACCGTGCCTATAAATAATGAGGATTCCTCTTTTTCCTATTGCTCACATAAAGTTTCCCACCAATATTTGACACGGGGCACGACTTTGAGGAGCACAAAAGTAATATTTTCTCTATTTGAGAAGTTATGGACAGAGAAATACCCTTCTAGTAGATTCAACCATTTTTCTACTGCATCTGCGTCTATCTAACCTTCAAAGATAGGAATATTGAAGTTGATTTGTACCTTGAATGGGGCGACGCCTCCGTTTGAGGAAGATGCGTCGCCTGTTGGTAGCCACCGAAGGATTTGATCAAAACTATCCATCATCTCGTTCCTCGTTTGCGTGAGGGTTTCCTCTAGAAAATTTTTGAAGGGATATCCTGTCCCATCATATTTCATTTCTTCTTCCATGAGAGGTCATTTGGGCATGTGAGATATTTTGTCCTCAAGAGACACAAGCTCGATACCCAATTCTTTGTACCCTAACCTCATTGGGGACATGCATTAAGAATGACAAGGAGCAGACTGCTCTTATACCACTGATCCATAATATATTTGCAGAATGAAATGAATACAGATTATTATCAAAAGATGCTTAACACAAAATAACATATATACAATAAAACTGGCTTCTATTCAATAAGAAAATAAATTGAGATTGTAAAATGCAGTGGAAACAAGCTTGCTAGAATTGTGGCTGCTTATCTATGAGAAGATATGTGACAACTGTGCTCATTTGCAAGAAAATGATTACAATGAGGCTTTGAAGGAATTTTTACAATAAACAAGAATGTCAAAATCCCTAGACATCAAAAAACCCTAACCCTAGGAGATGAAGTGCCAAAAGTCACGTGGGCCCTGTTTGGGTAAGTTAGTACATCAACTTCCCTGGGTCGTAAAATTTGCATACGATCTTCGTTTTAGGCGCACGATAGCCTGTTGGAAAGGCCTATTCGAGGAATACACATCTTGTTGCTATCTAACAAAGGTCATTTTGACTGTGGTGAGCCCTAAAAAATGTTGTTTAGGGCCTCAAAACGGCCCCACAACTTAGGGGCCCAAAAACTAGGGAAAAACTACCAAACTGGAAAACTACCAAAATGAGCCAGTTTGAATAGGTTGGAAGCCACAAAAATCCACATGGATCATGGATGTATGCTTGGACAATAAAATTCAGGTTCTTAATCGTTTCCTTCCAGCATGTGTTTAGTTGTTTTATCCGGTTCAGAGAAGGGAGATCCTCCTCTCTTCTTCTCAACTATGTCATATTGGTAACTTTAAAACTAAAGGGTACAACCGCATCAAGGTAAAAAACTTCCTCATTTTTCAAATCCGCCTATAAATATTCATGAAAAACATGTTCTCTTGTTCGAAAAGAGACCATGCTCTTTGAAATCTCCCAAGCCTCTGTAATTAATTCCATTCTTTTCTTGATATTCTTCTCCACATAGCCCTAGGCTGATGTGAGAAGGCTTGCCGATCCTTTTAATTTTACTGCAGGTGTGGTAGGCCCGATCATTGCTAAAGGACTATAAAGTACTGAAAGAGGCATTAAAGTTTCCTCCAATTCTTTGATTTGTTCCTTTAACCTGACATTCTCTGCTTCAAGGCCTCTAATAGAATTATCTAGAGCATCTCCGGTTGCTCGGTGAAGTTGGGAATTTTGGGAAGGCTGCATGTTCCAGTATTGGTGATGAGTATCGTTTCTAGGTCACCAGTGTCACGAGTGGGAGTTCCTGAGACATTATATTTGTCTTCATTCAAAATAGCATTAATGGAAGAATTGCTAAAACCAACAGCCAATAGATGTTCTACAAAAATTTCACTAGTGTCGAACCCTTTTACTCTTTCAACATATTTTAGATTGAGGCTATGGAAGTGGCCCATGAATTCATCAATCTTCTTCATATTTCTAAATATGAAGTCCCCAACTTTCCAAGGAAGAGGTACGAATTGCTTTTTTCTCTTTTCATGGAAGAAATGCAACCAATAGTTGTATTGCCTTGCTATTTTAGAAACAAACATTTTGTCAGATATGTGGCACAGAAGGAAGGAAGGATTTTCCTTGGAACCAAAAATCCTTATAACGTTATAATTCTCCATTTGTTCTAGTGTCGCCTTCCTATCAAGGAACTTACTCACTTGGTTAGACATCCGGGGAGTGTCCTTTCAAAACTGATACAAAATCATTAAAAACTTCATAAAAATGTGGGAGGCCTTGTGCCTCCATAATGTTTGATACCAGAAGGTTACTGGGTTGAATTCGTAGTTTACCTTCTTACACACAGATAATCTTGGGAACTGACAGCAATGTACTATCGCGAAAACCAAATAATATGACATAAATTCTTTCTTCTCCTGATTGCATTGCGACAATTGGGAAGATATTTCAATGGAAATAGACTTATCTCAATCGAATATGGTTTGTTGTTTGACCGTAAAATATAGAATGTAAAGAATCATTTGGGAGATGCTGGCTATAGTTTCTTGTCCTGTTATCCTCGTGAAAGCCATGAAATTTCCTGGAAGGGATTTTTAAATGAGCCAACCTGCAATCTCATGATGTCCTTGGGGATGACCACTGGGTTCTCTAGGAATTCAGGTAAGAGTTCCAATCTATTGTCATGCTTCTTTAAAAAATCCCTATAATCTTTAGCCTTGAAGGTGAGTGTGGCTCGGGAAGTCTCAACATCTTATGAAATACCTGAGGTGATAGAGAGACAGGGGAATGGTCCTGTAACTGAATAATTCGTTGGCTTGGAATATATCTCTTGGTGCACCAGGTGACCAACTCTTTACAATCAAAGACTCTTAGGACACAACTTGTACGCATGTTGTCCCTTGACCAAGTCTTGGGAGATACTTGGTCATGTTTGACCATTTTTGTGACTTCGATAGCTTGTCGAAGATGGAGTGTCAGACAAAGCAGAGATTGCGAAATCTTGGCCCACTTTTGGTTCCCTCTTGGGTTTTTGGGAATATGCAATGGGAAAGGGATTTCGGCCCATGGGTTTACCCATGCTTAGGCTCACTTTTGTAATGTATAAATAGATATCTAAAAATCTATCAGAAGAGATATAGATGTATGTGATGTAAGATAAGTGCTAATAGATTTTGTAAGTGCTCTATGCATGAATGTAAGAGTTTTGCAGAGCTAAGTGCAAGTCGTTGTAAGGAGTTGTGGAAGGCTTTGTGCTATAGCACAAGGAAGAAGGATCTAGCGAGTTGCGCAGATCTTCTATCCTATGAAAAGAAGGTTTTTGGTGGCTCTGTGCTGCAACCGATTGAAGACACTAATAAAGAAGAAGATATGGTGGACGTAGCCCCAGGGTGGGGGTGAACCACGTAAATCTGTGTGTTATTCTTTATGCTTCAAATTGATGTGTTTATCCCTTCTTTTTCTAAGTAATTTGATATATGTAGATAGATCTACTTATGCTTTGTGCTTCTTAGAGGTGTGTGAATGTTAGATTTGACATGTATGAAGATGCTTAGTGTTGATCTACCGGATCTGATATGTTTTACTGTTGCTAAGTGCTGAAATACCTTAGATCTAAGTGAATGTTGCGATGCTCTGTGCTATCTGCGAAGTATAATAAGGGTTGCATATTGACAAATGATCTATGCTAAGTACTCTGTAAACGATATAATCACAGATCTGTGTCCCAACTAAGGTTGTAGACACTTGAGTCTTGCAACCACCCCTGCCTCTTCCTCGGGTGAGACTTCATCTGCTTCACAGGTGTTGCCAAAATGGCCGATAGTTAGGGATTTGTTGGTGCGCTCTTGAGTGTTGAACCTTGGATCTAACCCTGTGCCAACAAATGGTTATGTTGAGGGGACATGAAACTATGATTGCTAGGAACTAAAGAAGAAGAATCTTTGTGCAAAGATTCGATCTAAAACCATGGAAGCTCTGTGCATAGATCTGTTGCCCTAGTGCATATCATCCTACTTGACCTGTCCAACACGATTGGGATCCCGCAAGGTGATGAGATGGGAAAGATGTGCCCCTTGGAGCAGTTCTTGGATCTGATGCTTGATCTCCTCATTCTCTAACATAGAGTGACTATAATCTGGCCCATTGGGCAGCAATGCGCTGGGGGCCAGATTGATGGGGTGCTTGACCTGACAGTGTAGAGGTACCCCGGTAGGTGAGGAGAAGATATTTGAGTATTCTTCCATGACCTTATCCACTTTCTTCTACTGTGTGGAGAGGTCGGCCATGAAGACCCTGGATGTGGCTACGATCTTTCACTTACTTTGAGAGAGAATCATGAAGAAGACAAACTTCCCTATCTGAGAGATGACCTTTTTGCATTGCTTGGAAGAGATCAAGGAAATAACACTGGGTGGGACTGCCTCGGGTATCCTGTACAATTTCTTGTTCAAAGTAATAATAACACTCTGAGGCCTAAACTCATATAAAAAATGACATTTCCATAAATATGGTTGGTCCAAAATAACATTAAGAACTTTGAGAGGGGAAACATCACATAATACCTCGTCTTTAAAGGGCTTGATGCCGTATGATAAGTGACATTGTTAGCTGACGCGGATGTCGCTTCCTTGGCGGAGCCATCCGATGGTGTAGGGATGCGGGTGTGGCGTTATCATATGGGAAAGTCGCTTGACAACCTCTGATAAGATGAGGTTCTTATGGATACCGCTATCAACGATGACTTGCAGTGGGGTATCCTTCACCCACATCTGTGAAGGAAAAAGACACTCTCCTTCCTCCGACTCATCTGGTTCATGGGGCTGGAGCTTGGTGGTAGCAACGATAACACTGGGTTCTCCATATATGATCCATGTACCCATTTTTAGTTCTGACTCAGAGTCACAACCCACATCCGATTCAAAGAATTTCACCTCATCCACCATAGACTGCTTCTAGCGACAATTAGTAGTGTTATGCCTGGGGATCTTATCGAAGTCGCACCACTTTTTGATATCTTTCTTTGTCTTTTCAGTGTCCTTCTTTGCTTGCAGCCTAGACTATTTGTACTAAGGCTATCCATATTTTATTTGTCCTTTGTTCTGCGGGTTGGGGCCACCCTTTCCTGGATTTTGCTGTGAGGGGTTCCGAGGACCAAATTGCCACATCTTTTGTTTGAGCTTCTACTAGATTTTGACAACATATTGATAGGCCGCGCCCAAGGATGAGATGTCTAGAAAATCCATTTAGGCATGTATGTATCTATGTAGACCTCCACGATACTTGAGCACTAGATTTCGCTCAGAATCTTTGATACCCAGCTTGGTGTGCAATGTATGGAATATATTCGTGAACTCAGGCACTACTTGGTTTCTTTCCTACCGTAGCATGGTCCATTTTGTGTACAGGTTGTCATAACTTCCAACAGGGTAGTATTGTTCCTTAATAACATCCCTGAAGGATTCCCAGGTGAATGCAACTATAAATAATGAGGGTTCCTCTGTTTCCTTTTGCTCACAAAAATTTTCCCACCAATCTTTGACACGAGGGACGACTTTGAGAAGAACAAAAGTAATCTTTTCTCTATTTGAGAAGTTATGGACAGAGAAATACCCTTATATCATATTCAACCATTTTTCTACCGCATCTGTTTCTATTTGACCTTCAAATATAGGAATATAGAAGTTTATTTGTACCTTGAAGAGGGTGGCACCTCCATTTTAGGAAGATGCGTCGCTTGTTGGTAGCCGTCGAAGGATTTGCGCAAAACTGTCCATCATCTCATTCCTCTTTTGCGTGAGGGTTTCCTCGAGAAATTTTTTGAAGGGATGTCTTGTCCCATTGCCTTTATTTTCTTCTTCCATGAGAGTTTGTTTGGGCATGTGAGAGATTTTGTCCTCAAGAGACACAAGCTTGAGACCCAATTCTTTGTACCCTAACCACGTTGGGGAAATGCATTAAGAACAAGAAGGGGTAGACCACTCTGATACCACTTATCTAGAATATATTTGTAGAATGAAATGAATAGAGATTATTATGAAAAGATACCGAACACAGAATAACATAAATACAGTAAAACTGGTTTCTATTCAATAAGGAAATAAGCTAAAACTTTAAAATGCAGCGAAAACAAGCTTGCTAGAATGGTGGTGACTTATCTTTGAGAAGAGATGTAACAATTGTGCTCATTCACAAGAAGATGATTACAATGAGGCTTTGAAAGAATTTTAACAATAAACAAGAATGTCAAAAACCCTGGACATCCAAAAAACCTAACTCTAGGAGATGAAGCACCAAAATTCATGTGGGCCCCATTTGTGTAAGTTAGTACATCAAATTCCCGGGGTCGTAACTTTTGCATACGTTCTCTATTTTAGGCACACGATAGCCCATTTGAAATTTCTATCCAAGGACTACACATTTTTCTACTATCTATCTATCACACCCTACTCTGACTGTGGTGAGCCCTAAAAAACGTTGTTTAGGGCCTCAAAACAACCCCGCAAGTCAGGGACCTGAAAACTAGGGAACAAACTGCCAAAATGGATAAATGCCAAAATGAGCCAGTTGGAATAGGTGAGAGGCCATTGATATCCATCTGGATCAATCCTTTCCCCTTAGGAAGCAATGGTCTCCATTGCGTTGAGTTTCCCCATCAGATGAGGAAATTTCTGCTGAATTTGGCCACACGTGAGCCACTTGCCTTGGTGCAGGAGTTGCCTTGCTTTGAAAACTTGATAAAGCTAGATCCTTTGCTCGCGAGTGCCCTTGATCTGTTTGTCCACAATATGATCACTATATGCCTATTATATGCAGTTGGGGTTGAGCTATGTTGGTGTCATATGTTCTGCTATCTCTAAGGTGTCCAATAATTGTGGGGAATACGGTCGAAGGATATCCACATTGAACACTAGGTGAAATCCAAGGAAAGGAGGAATGTTGAGCTCAAAAGCATTATTGGTGTACAACCCATAACAGATTGGGCAAAGCTTCTGATGGGGTCCCACAAGGCGCTCTTTCTGCAAGTGCAACCAAACTTTTATCGCCCACCTGAAACTTATGTGGCACCTAATGTTGATCATGGCGCTGCTTGTACTTGTCATTGGACTTCTGTAGGATATCCTAAAACTGTTGGTGGATGTGATGGATCTGATCAATGAACTGGGTGGATTTTTCAACTTCAGTTGGAGTAGGATATGTGTCGGCCAAGGTGATCGCAAGGGGTAGTGCAACATCTATGGGACCCAATGGTTGGAATCCCAACCTCACCTGAAAGGGGCCGTGGACGGTTGAGCTATGCGGGGATCGGTTGTAGCTATGTTGAACATAGGGGAGATTCTCATCCCATGTGAGAGGGTGGTTGGAATTATACATGCGTAGGATATGTACGATCATTCAATTTACGACCTCGGTTTGGCCATCTGTCTGGGGGTGGAAGGCCGTGAATTTGGTGAGCTTGGTGTCCAACAGTGACCAGAAGCTTGACTAGAATGTGCTGCAAAATTGACTGTCCCGATATGAGACAATGTCTTGTGGGATTCCAAAATGTACCCAGACTCGTTCACAGAAGAGCTTGGCAGTGGCCTCTGCTGTGATGCTCTTCTTGCACGTGTCCAGAATTGCCATCTTAGAAAAGTGATCCACAACCACAAAAACACAGTCATTGCCCCACTTGGTGGATGGGAGGCCCAACATGTAGTCCATTGAGATGGATTCCCATGGCCCATCAGGAGTAAGCAGAGGGGTGTACATGCCCTTTTTCGTAGTGGCCGGTTTGGAAATCACGCAGGCAGTGCAGGACTTGATATACTTGCTGACCTCCTGTTGAAGTTTCGGCCCGTAGAAATATTTCTATAGCATTGCCACTATTTTTTCGACACAGAAGTGTCCTGCCACCCACCTATAGTGGGATTCCCAGATAAGGTTTGCTTGCTCGCTTGATGGAACACAAATATTTTCTAGATGACACAATAACTTGTCTTGAAGATGGAAATTAGCGATAATTGTGTTTGTGCCCAACATTTGGTAGGTGGTGGCAAAGTCTGGGTCTATCTCATAGAGTTGGGGCCATCCAAAGGTCTCATGGCCACAAGAGTCTAGCACCGTGGTGAGTGCCGTGACTGGCGATCTGCTGAGGAAATCAACGATGCGGTTGGTGCTTCCCATTTTATACTTGATGTTGAGGTGGAATTTCTACAAGTACGTGGACCACTTCTGATGGCGGTCATTCTGCATTTTTCCTTGTGTCTGCATGAACTACACTGGCTTATGATCAATGTGGATGACTGTCTCCTTCCCAAGAATGTAATGTCTCCACTGGTGGCAGGCTTTCACAATGGAGTACATTCTTTGTCGTAAGTAGGCTACTTACGGAAAACATATTATAGTGTCTCACTACGATAGGCCGTGAGGTGGCCGTGTTGAGTGAGAATGACAACCACAACATAGTCTGAAGAATCTGTCTCAATCTGAAAGGGTCGCCGCAAGTCCATCATTTTTTCCTCTGTTGCATGAGGGTTTCCTCTCGATAAATTTTTTGAAGGGATCTCTTGTCCCATCACCTTTATTTTCTTTTTCCATGAGAGGTCATTTGGGCATGCAAGAGATTTTGTCCTCAAGAGACACAAGCTCGAGACCCAATTATTTGTACCCTAACCTCATTGGGGACATGCATTAAGAACGACAATGGGCAGACCACTCTCATACCACTGATCCATAATATATTTGCAGAACAAAATGAATAGAGATTATTATGAAAAGATGCTTAAGACATAATAACAGATATACAATAAAACTAGTTTCTATTCAATAAGGAAATAAGCTGAAACTGTAAAATGTAGCGGAAACAAGCTTGCTAGAATGGAGGCGTCTTATCTCTAAGAAGAGATGTGAAGGCTGCGCTCATTCACAAGAAGATGATTACAATGAGGCTCTTAAGGCATTTTTACAATAAAAAAGAATTTCAAAAACCATAGACATCCAAAAAACCTAACCCTAGGAGATGAAGCACCAAAAGTCATGTGGGTCATGTTTGGGTAAGTTAGTACATCAACTTCCCGGGCTCGTAACTTTTGCATACGATCTCCATTTTAGGTGCACGATAGTCCGTTGGAAAGGTCTATCCAAGGATTACACATTTTGCTGGTATCTATATGTCAATTAACATTTGTTTGTGGAGAGACCTAAAAAACATTGTTTAGGGCCTCAAAACGACTCCACAAGTCAGGGACCTGAAAACTAGGGAAAAAACTGCCAAACTGGAAAACTGCCAAAATGAGCCAGTTGGAATAGGTGGGAGTCCACCAAAATCCATTTGGATGAATCCTCCCCACTTAGGAATCAGTTTTATCCATTGCGTTGAGTTCCCCCATCAGATGAGAAAATGTTTGCGGAATATGGCCTCATGTGAGCCACTTGCCTTGGTGCAGGAGCTGCCTTGCTTTAACAACTCGATAAAGCTGGATCCTTTGCTGGCGGGTGCCCTTGATATATTTGTCCACAATATGATCAATATATTCCTATTGTATGCAGTCAAGTTTGAGCTATATTGGTGTCATATGTTCTGCTATCTCTGAGGTGTCCAATAATGGTGGTAAATACGGTCGAAGGATATCCACGTTGAACACTAGGTGGAAGCCAAGGAAAGGAGGAATGTTGATCTCAAAAGCATTATCACCCACATCCTTGGTGATGGTGTATGATCCATATCAGAGTGGGTGAAGCTTTCGATAGGGACCTGCAAGGCACTATTTCTGCAAGTGCAACCAAACTTTGTTGCCCACCTGAAACCTATGTGGCACCCGACATTGATCATAACGCTGCTTGTACTTGTCATTGGAATTATGTAGGATATCTTGAACCTGTTGGTGGATGTGTTGGATCCACTCAATGAACTGGGTGGCTTTGTCAACTCCAGTTGGAGCAGGAGTTGAGTCGGCCGAGGTGACTGCAAGGGGTAGTGCAACATCTATTGGACCCAATGGATGGAATCCCAACCCCACCTGAAAGGGGATGTGGCCGATTGAGGTATGCATGGCTCAGTTGTAGCTATGATGAACATAGGGGAGACTCTCATCCCATGTGCAAGGGTTTTTGGAGTTAAACATGCAGAGGATATGCATGATCATTGGATTGAAGACCTTGGTCTATCCATCTGTTTGGGGGTGGAAGGCTGTGGATATGGTGAGATTGGTGTCCAACAGTTACTATAGGCTTGACCAGAATATGATAAAAAATCAATTGTCCTGATCTGAGACAATGGCTATTGGGATTCCAAAATTTACCCCGACTCATTCAAAGAAGAGCTTGGCAGTGGCCTTTGCTATGATGCTCTTCTTACAGGTGGCCATAATCACCATCTTAGAAAAGCGATGCACAACAACAAAAACATAGTCATTGCCCTGCTTAGTGGATGAGAGGCCTGACATGTAGTCCATTGAGATGGATTCCCATGGCCTTTTAGGAGTAGGCAGAGGGGTGTACAGGCCCTATTTCTTAGTGTCCAGTTTGGAAATTTCACAGGAAGTGCATGACCTAATATACGTGGTGACCTTCTGTCGAAGTTTTGACCAGTAGAAATATTTCTGCAACATTTCCACTATCTTTTCGACGCCAAAGTGTCCTGCCACCTGACTGTAGTGGGCTTCCCAGATCATCTTCGCTCGCTCGCTTGGTGGAACACAAATATGGCCCAAACGACACAACAACCCATCCCGAAGATGGAAATTAGCGATAACTGTGTTTGCGCCCAACATTTGGTAGGTGGTGGAAAAGTACAGGTCTATCTCATATAGTTGGGGCCATCCATAGGTCTCATGGCCAAAAGAGTCTAGCACCCTGGTGAGTGCCGTGACCAAAGGTCTGCTGAGGAAATCAACGATGCGGTTGGTGCTTCCCGTTTTATACTGATGTTGAGGTGCAATTGCTGCAAGTACGTGGACCACTTCTTATGGTGGTCATTCTACAATTTACCTTGTGTCTGCATGAACTGCAGTGGCTTATGATTAGTTTGGATGACTGTCCCCTTCTCAAGAATGTAATTTCTCCACTAGCGGCAGGCTTGCATAATGGAGTACATTTCTTTGTCATAAGTAGGGTACTTACAGACAACATCTGATAGTGTCTCACTATGATAGGTCACGGGGTGGCCGTGCTGAGTGAGAATGACACCCACACCATAGTATGAAGCATCTGTCTCAATATCAAAGGGGTGTTGTAGGTTCGATAGTGAAAGCACTGGGGTTGAGCACAAGCATTGCTTCAAATGATCAAACACTTATTGTTGGGACTAGACCCACACAAATTTCTCCTTACCACCACCCTTGGTTACTTAGATGAGGGCCCATGCAATATGGGAGAATTCCAACACGAACCTGCGGTAGAAATTGGCAAGGCCTAAGAAGCTCCGAAGCTCAGTGTGTGTGGTTGGGTCTGTCCAATCACAAATGACTTGGCTTTTGGCTTAATCCACATGTACACCATGTTGATAAATTATGTAGCCCAGGTAATGAACCTTATCCATGTTGAAGGAGCATTTTTCCAAGTTGGCGTAGAGCTGGTGTTGTTGCAGGGTGTGTAGAACCTACTGAATATGCTGCAAGTGTTTTTCCCAAGTATTGCTATAAATGAGGATGTCATCCAGATACACTACTACAAAAGCATTGGTGAATGGTTGCAGGATATCATCCATCATCCTCATGAAAGTGGCTGGAGCATTTGTTAAACCAAAGGGCATGACCAAGCATTCAAAAATACCTTCCTTTGAATTGAAGGGGGTCTTCCATACATCTATCTGTTCTATTGGTTCCTGGTGGTAGCCAAACTTCAGATCAATCTTACTGAATTATTTGGCCACTGTGAGTATATTAAGGAGGTCGTCAATTCAGGGAATCAGGTACCGATTTCTAACTGTGATTTTATTCAGGGCCTGGCAATCAATGCGGAGTCGCCATGTTCCATCTTTCTTCTGTACCAACACTATTGGGATCATACAAGGTGATGAGCTGGGACAAATGTTCCCCTTGTGGAGAAGTTCTTGGATCTATCGCTTGATGATCGATTTGGTGCTTGACCTGACTATGAAGAGGTACCCCAATAGGTGAGGAGAGGATATCTGAGTATTCTTCCACAACCTTAGGAGAAGATATCTGATTATTCTTCCACAACCTTATCCACTTGCTTCTGCTGTGTGGAGAGGTCGACCACAGAGACCTTGGATGTGGCTGCAATCTTTCACTCATTCTGAGAGCGAATCATGAATAAGACAAACTTCCTTGTCTGAGAGATGACCTTTCTGCATTGCTTGGCAGAGATCAAGGAAATAACACTAGGTGGGACTGCCTCAGGTATCCTGTACAATTTCTTGTTCAAACTAATAATAACACCGTGAGGCCTACATTCATATACAACATGACGATTCCATAAAAATGGTTGGACCAAAAGAGCATTACAAACTTCGAGAGGGGAAACATCACACAATACCTCATCTTTGAATGACTTGATTCCATATGACAGGTGACATTGTTGGCTGACGCAGATGTTGTTTCCTTGGAGGAGCCATCCGATGTTGTAAGGATGCAGGTGTGATGTTTCCAATAGGGAAATTTGCTTGAAAACCTTTGCTGAGATGTAGTGCATCGGGGTATCCTTCACCCACATCTATGAATGAAAAAGTCACTCGCCTTCCTCTGGCTTGTCTAGTTCACCGGGTTAGAGCTTGGTGGTAGCAATGGTAACACTGGGTTATTTTTATTTGACCTGTCTCCCCCTTTCTTGTTCTAACTTAGAGTGGGAACCCACATATGATTCAAAGGCTTTCACCTCAGCCACCAATGAATGCTTCGAGAAGAAATTAATAGTGTTATGCCACAGGATTTTATGGAAGTCACACCACTTCCCAATATCTTTCTTTGTCTTTCCGGTGTCCTTCTTTACTTGCAGCCTTGAATGGTTGTCTTGAGGTTGTCCTTCTTTTCTCTCTTCTTTTTTCTGTGGGTGGGGGCCGCCCTTTCCTCGCTTTTGCTATGAGGGGTTCCCAGGTCCAAATTGTCGCGTCTTTTGTTTGAGCTTCTGCTCAATTTTGATGGCATATCGGTAGGCCACACCAAAGGATGAGATGTTCATAAACTCCATTTCGGCCTGGATTTATCTATCTAGACTGTCGTGATACTTGAGTACTAGATGTCGATCATAATATTTGATACCCAACTTGGTGCGCAAGGTATGGAAGATGTTTGTGAACTCGGGCACTGCTTGGTCTCTTGCCTACCGTAGCATGGTACATTTTCTGTACAGGTCGTCATAACTTTCAAAATGGTAGTATTGTTCCTTGATAGCATCCCTGAAGGACTCCTAAGTGACTGTGCCTGTAAATAATGAGGTTTCCTCTTTTTCCTTTTGCTCACATAAAGTTTCCTACCAATATTTGACACGGGGGATGACTTTGAGGAGCGCAAAAGTAATATTTTCTCTATTCGAGAAGTTATCTACAGATAAATACCCTTCTAGAAGATTCAACCATTTTTCTACTGCATCTGCATCTATCTAACCTTCAAATATAGGAATATCGAAGTTGATTTGTACCTTGAATGGGGCGACGCCTCCATTTGAGGAAGATGCATCGCTTGTTGGTAGCCACCGAAGGATTTGAGCAAAACTATCCATCATCTCATTCCTCATTTGCGCAAGGGTTTCCTCCATCAACATTTTGAAGGGATCTCCTATCCCATCGTCTTTCATTTCTTATTCCATGAGAGGTCTTTTGGGCGTGCGAGAGATTTTCTCCTCAAGAGACACAAGCTCGAGACCCAATTCTTTGTACCCTAACCTCGTTGGGGACATGCATTAAGAACGACAAGGAGCAGACCGCTCTTATACCACAGATCCAGAATATATTTGTAGAATGAAATGAATATAGATTATTATCAAAATATGCTTAACAAATAATAACATATATACAGTAAAACTTGTTTCTATTCAATAAGGAAATAAACTGAAATTGTAAAATGCAGCGGAAACAAGCTTACTAGAATTGTGGCTACTTATCTATGAGAAGAGATGTGATGGTTGTGATCATTCACAAGAATATGATTACAATGAATCTCTAAAGGCATTTTTACAATAAACAAGAATTTCAAAATCCCTAGACATCCAAAAAACCTAACCGTAGGAGATGAAGTGCCAAAAGTCACGTGGGCCCCATTTGGGTAATTTAGTACATCAACTTCCCTGGGTCGTAAATTTTGCATACGATCTTCGTTTTAGGTGCACGACAGCCTGTTAGAAAGGCCTATTTGAGGACTACACATCTTGGTTCTATCTAACAAAGGTCATTTTGACTGTGGCGAGCCCTTAAAAATGTTGTTTAGGGCCTAAAAAAAACCCCACAACTTAGGGGCCCGAAAACTAGGGAAAAATTGCCAATCTGGAAAACTACAAAAATGAGCAAGTTGGAATAGGTGGGAGGCCACAAAAATCCATCTAGATCATGGATGCATGCTTGGACAATAAAATTCAGGTTCTTAACCATTTCCTTCCAACATGTGTTTAGTTGTTTTATCCGGTTTAGAGAAGGGAGATCCTCCTCTCTTCTTCTCAACCATGTCATATTGTTAACTTTAAAACCAAAGGGTACAACCGCATTGAGGTAAAAACCTTCCTCATTTTTCAAATCCGTCTGTAAATATTCATGAAAAACATGTTCTCTTATTCCAAAAGAGACCATTCTCTTTGACATCTCCCAAGCCTCTGTAATTAATTCCATTCTTTTCTTGATATTCTTCTCCACATAGCCCCAGGCTGATGTGAGAAGGCTTGCCGATCCTTTTAATTTTACTGCAGGTGTGGTAGGCCCGATCATTGCTAAAGGACTAGAAAGTACTAGAAGAGGCATTAAATTTTCCTCCAATTCTTTGATTTGTTCATTTAACCTGACATTCTCTCCTTCAAGGCCTCTAATAGAATTGTCTAGAGCATCTCCAATCGCTCGGTGAATTTGGGAATTTTGGGAAGGCTGCATGTTTCGTAGGTTAATCTCTGAATGAGATTTCCCCTTTTTATTCTTTACATCTCTTTTCTCAATAATCAAATTTTTGGACTCACCGTCAAAAACATCGCTCTGAAATACAAAATAATCTTCTTCATCGAAGGTCTCGCTCTCAATTATTTCTATATGAGGATTCTGGTGAGCATTGTTCTCTAAATGGTCGACGTTGGGGAACACTTTTTCGATGTCAATTTCGAGTTCCATATCCTCGAGGGAGAGGTCATGGATGTCGCTTTCACTTCGAGGTCCCTCCTCTTGAACAATGTTTTTTCTTTTCTTACTCAAGGGAAGCTTGTGAGAACTTTCAATTTTTCCTGAAGGAGGGTTCTTATCTCCTCCTCCACCTGAATAACTATGGGTTACTTTCTTAATTTAGTGGGCTGTTGGGACCCTGCTCCCATATGTTGTACTCTTTGGAGTGACATTCGGGGATTGGGCACTTTTATCACCTGGACCTTTTCCTCCCTGCTTGTACAACTCATTGGTGATGAGTATCGTTTCCAGGTCACCAATGTCACGAGCAGGAGTGCCTGAGACATTATCTCTGTCTTCATTCAAAATAACATTCATGAAAGAATTGCTGAAACCAACAACCAATAGACGTTCTACAAAAATTCCGCTAGTGTCAAACCCTTTTACTCTTTCAACATATTTTAGATTGAGGTTGTGGAAGTGGCCCGCGAATTCATCAATCTTCTTCATACTTCTGAATATGAAGTCCCCAACTTTCCAAGGCAGAGGTATGAATTTCTTTTTTCTCTTTTCATGGAAGAAATGCAACCAGTAGTTGTACTGCCTTGCTATTTCAGAAACAAACATTTTGTTAGATATGTGGCACAAAAGGAAGGAAGGATTTTCCTTGGAACCAAAAATCCTTTATAATTCTCCATTTGTTCTAGTGTCGCCTTCCTATCTAGGAACTTACTCATTTGGTTAGACATCCAGGGAGTGTCCTTTCAAAACTGAGACATAATCATTAAAAACTTCATAAAAATGTTGGGAGGTCTTGTGCCTCCATAATGTTTGATACCAGAAGGTTACTGGGTCAAATTTGCAGTTTACCTTCTTACACACAGATAATCTCGGGAACTGACAAGAATGTGCTATTGCGAAAACCAAATAATATGACATAAATTCTTTCTTCTCCTTATTGTATTGTGACAATTGGGAAGATATTTCAATGGAAATAAACTTACCTCAATCGAAGATGGCTTGTTCTTTGACCGTAAAATATAGAATGTAAAGAATCATTTGGGAGATGATGGCTATAGTTTCTTGTCCTGTTATCCTCGTGAAAATCCATGAAATTTCCTGGAAGGGATTTTTAAATGAGCCAACCTGCAATCTTGTGATGTCCTTGGGGATGACCACTGGGTTCTCTAGGAATTTAGGTAAGAGTTCCAATCCATTGTCATGCTTCTTTAAGAACTCCCTACAATCTTCAACCTTGAAGGTGAGCGTGGATCGGGAAGTCTCAACATCTTACGAAATACCTAAGGCAATAAAGAGACAGGGGAATGGTCTCACAACTGAATAATCCACTGGCTTGGAATATATCTCTTGGCGCACCAGGTGACCAACTCCTTACAATCAAAGACTTCTAGGACACAACCTGCGCGCATGTTGTCCCTTGACCAAGTCTTGGGAGATACTTGGTCATGTTTGACCATTTTTGCGACTTCGACAACCTATCGAAGATGGAGTGCCAGACGAAGCGGAGATTGCAGAATCTCGACCCACTTTTGGGTCCCTTTTGGGGTTTTGGGAATATGTAATGGGAAAGGGATTTTGGCCCATTGGTTTACCCATGCTTAGGCCCACTTTTGTAATGTATAAATAAATATCTAGATATCTATCAGAAGAGATAGAGATGTATGTGATGTATGATAAGTGCTAATAGATTTTGTAAGTTCTCTATGCATGACTGTAAGAGGTTTGCAGAGCTAAGTGCAAGTCGTTGTAAGGAGTTGTAGAAGGCTTTGTGCTGTAGCGCAAGGAAGAAGGATCTAGCGAGCTGCGCAGATCCTCTGTCCTATGTGAAGAAGGTTTTTGGTGGCTCTGTGTTGTAAACAATTGAAGACACTAATAGAGTTGGTGGACTTAGCCTCAGGGTGGGGGTGAACCACGTAAATCTGTGTGTTATTCTTTGTGCTTCGACTTGATGTGTTTATCCCTTCTTTTTCTACGTATTTTGATATATGTAGATATATCTACTTATGCTTTGTGCTTCTTAGAGGTGTGTGAATGTTAGATTTGACATGTATGAAGATGCTTAGTGCTGATCTACTGGATCTGATCTGTTTTACTGTTGCTAAGTGCTGAAATACCTTAGATCTAAGTGAATGCTACAATGCTCTGTGATATCTGCAAAGTATAATAAGGGTTGATATTGATGAATGATCTATGCTAAGTACTTTGTAAGTGATATAATCACAGATCTGTGTCCCAGCTAAGGTTGTAGACACTTGAGTCTTGCAACTACCCCTGCCTCTACCTCGGGTGAGACTTCATCTGCTTTGAAGGTGTTGCCAAAATGGCTGGTAGTTAGGGCTTTGTTGGTGCGCTCTTGAGCATTGAACCCTGGGTTTGCCCCTGTGCCAATTGCTGGGAACTAAAAAATAAGAAGCTTTGTGCAAAGATTCAATTTGAAACAGTAGAAGCTCTATGCATAGATATCTTGCCCTAGTGCGCAACATCCTACTTGACCTATGAATATTTGTGCCAAGAAAGAAAGGTCAGATCTGCAAGAAAAGAGGTTGATACTGAAGAAAAGAAGCAAGATCTGAATGCTTTGTGCTCTAAGAAAGGTAAAAGTGGAATTTTTTGATTAAAAGAGGTAAGATCTGTAAGCTTTGTGCTCTGATAAAGGTAAGAATAGTTAAAAGTTGTAGATCTGAAATCTTTGTACTCTGTAAAAGTAAGATAAGTGGAAATTTTTGTTTCTAAAGCATGGATCTAGGTATGTTTGATAGATTTTGTCCTAGCTTGAAAACTAGGGCATTAATAGATGAAAGAAGGTTTGATATGAATAGATCTGATAACAATAGTGATAAATATGTTATACCTATGCATAGAAAGAATGTTTGGACTAACAAATGGATGCAGTATCCTAGAAAGAATTTGTTGTAGGTTAGCTCCTATGATCCTAGTGTGAAGTACAGAAGAGGCTGGGGATCATTTAAAAGAAAGAGATGATTAACCCTCTGTTACAATTGTAGAAAACCAGGACATCTAGCTAAGGAATTCCCTGCTGGAAGGCCTAGTTGTCTTTGTTGTAAAGCTCTAGACCATGAAGTATTGGATTGCCCTAGAATGATTTCTAAGCTTGAATGAATGAATCTGAACCAAGAGGCAGATCCAGAAATAACAGAACGCTAGAAAGAATCAACGAAAGTATTGCTATAGATGAAAGAAACCTTGAATGACCACCGACATGTCAGATTACCAGAGATATTCAAATAAAAATAATGCATTAAAGCAAGAATAAGGGACTTCGACATTGAATATGTTCTTGATGAAGAGACACAAGTGAATATTATGAAAAAGAGAACTTGGGAAGCCATAGGGAGGCCTGCTATGATTCCTTCATTAGGAGGAATAACACTATTCAGAGGAAAATTGGTAAACCTATGTGGAAAGCTCACTCAAATATCTATGAATGCCAATAAAACTTCGACTGAAGAAGATTTTGAGATTATTAAATTTATTGATGATAGCGCCCCATTTACCATGTTATTGGGAAAACCCTGGATTGATAGAGATCGAGCTAGATGAAAGGAAGAAGAAGAAGTTTTGGAACAACAAAAATAAGAGTTACAAGAATTCATGACCATAAGGATTGCACAGTTGATTGAAGAACAGGAGAACATATCGAAGCTATTTTTCACTAGAGACCTTGATTTCGAAGCTACAAGAACATTGGAAGACCCCCAGAGGACTGAAGTACCTATCCTAGACAAAAGAAGAAATATTACCTCTGAGTCCTAGGAGAGAACTTCAACAATGCACAATGACTATGCTGAAACAAGATAGGAATCAGAATGAAAAAGGACAGACCGAGTTGAAGATTACTGGAAAGAAGGATAGAAAGGTAAGTAAGAAGAGGGGTAAGATTGAAAAGTTACAGAAGGCCCTAGAGGGGGCATCACAGAAATAAAATTTACAGAATTTGAGCTTCGCCGAGATATCAGAACAATGACATAGGTCACTTTGCCGTGGCGAAGCAATATAGCTGTTGGGGACAATATACCCGTTCGACTGATAATATGAACGACTGGAAATTTTTTTATGGCTCGCCACCTGACTAATGGACCACGCCATAACCTACAGAACAAGAGTTAATGAAGCCTCACACTCATTGCAAGCAATCTGTTGCTGAGTTTCCTATTTATCTCGTCGCGTCATGCACGATGAACACTTTTTCAAAATCGAGAATTTGAGCTCGCAACCTTGGTTAAGATTGTCCAGTGATCATTATGTCCTTACTTTACATCTTCCTATGTCTACATTACTTCATGAACCTGATATTATTAACCCCGAGCGCGTATGTCCGAAGAGCTTAGTGCACTTGAATAATCTACGAAGTAAGTACTCGTTGATCTCAGGACTGAGAAAGTCATGTCGGAAAGAAGGATGTCTGTAGGTGTGCAAGCATCATCGACATGAGGAGTCCAAACTTCTCCATCGACTGCTCGTAGAGCAGGAACTTCCAGAATCACGATAGAGACAAGAAAAAATCATAGAGATGATCTCGTGAATGCTAAGTTGATTCCAAGCATCATACCTGCGTATATACCTCCTCTGAGTGTCGCAGTGAATAGAGATTGCGTGCCTATAGATTTTGACTATGCCTTGGTCACTATGTACCTCCCAAAAGGGATACATGTAGTTTGCACAGACCATGATAAGATAACAACGCTGAAGTTTATTGACTTCAACCTTGGCGACCGTAAATCTTACAGTATGCTCACCCCGCATAAGTATCTGACCAAGACAAAAGGTAAGAATTCAAAGATTATCCCCCAGCCTTGGACCTATAACCTCGCATAGTCTACCCTACTTAATGTTATGAAGATCCTGCACTTCAGACGACATCAATAAGTGAACGCATGTGTTAAGTTGCTGTTATCCTACTACCATGGAGGATATTTATGGCTGAACCGACGTATCATAGTGGATTCAAACTTAATTCATCGGATCACCGGGTTGAGCATGTAAGGCCCTGACCCACAGGATTTTTATCCTGGCAAAACCACAGACAACGCATTAGCGTAGAAGATTAAAGAAACATATGGTAATGTTGAGAAAGGAATGCAAGGCTACAAGGTAGCCTCTCTTCAGAACGACGCAGTGCGTCGAGTCTGTCAACTAATTGCTGGGAAATTAGTTCGCAAGAACTGGCCCACCCAAGTGACTGGATTCATAGTTGACCTCACAGGGAAGTGCGCAGAGGGTGTACTGATGAATTGGACATAGTACCTTGTAAACCAGCTAGAGCGTGATTGCAGGGAAGCCTAGGACCAAGGATATTAGTTCCATTTCAGTTGGCTCCTGATCCTAGTTGCTTTCATTGCATGGGAGATGCCCGAAGGTGTGACCTTCCTAGACATCGATCCATTTGAACCATTGGCCACGAAGTTCAGTACCCTGTGGTACTCGAACGATATGATTAAACAATGGCAGTCAAATTCTGTGTTTCATTCATATTATAATCAATTGAAAGTAGCTATCCAGTCTACATTGCGCATCACTCCGAACACCCTCTACAGGTTTTGGCCCCTGATGAAGTTCAGCGCAGACAGACACTTTCTCTACATCACAATGCATGCTGATGAGAACAAGCAGTAGTTACAGTCCTATTATAGATTAACAAAAGAAGATCTAGAGGAGATCATAAAGGAATGGTTGGCAGACCTCCTTGTTCCAGCTGATCCTGCAGATACATCTGATGTAGATAGTCCAAAAACTGCACAGGACCTACCTGGACCTAGCATGTGACAGAAGGTCAGGGAAGTGAAAGACTTAAGTAGTGCCTCGGTGAAGATTGCTTCCATCACACCAGAGCAAGAGGGTAACGGTGAAGAGTTAAAATAAGTCAAACATAAGCGTAGAGACGAAGTGAAGCTTTTGAAGAAGAGGAAGGGTTCACCTCAAAAACCTTCTTCCCAGAAGAAGTCCAAAGCTCCCATGACTAAGATGCAGACCACACTGACCCCAGACAACTTCAATTTCATTGTTGTAGCCCTGAATGATGCTGCACTGGAGATAGTAGAGACACAAGAGGCGAAGCATGAGTAGATGTATAATCATATCGAGATTGAACTCCAGGGAGTGCAACAGGCACAAAAGTCTAGCCGCGCAGTATCCACTGCGCCTCTGACAGTAGGAGCACCAGAACCAGGGGATGAGCCAACTCAACTCCACCGGATTGCTGATACAGTTGAAGCTCGCCTTCGACGGGATCAAGAAGAAACAACGCAAGCCCCTCAGGCTTTAACACATGTACATGGAGTTCTTATGGAGCAGTGCAACATGTCAGAACGAGAAAAGATTTATCTCCAAGCAAAATGGGATGTAGAGAAATCCGAGCTACAACAAAGCAAGGAACAATTGCTCATAGATAAACTCAAGATAAAGGAACTGGTCAATAGAGCACTTCGCTTTGTGACCATGGTATAAGTACAAACAGAAGAACAAGTTCCACAATGGGTGGCACAACTGGAAGGAGTAATTCAGAAGCTCCAACAGTGCATTACATATCTAGAGCTTCGCGTAGTACCTGAGATCCCACAGAAGATCAGAGACCAAAGAGAAATAATTGCCCGCAGTGTAGTTGACAGACTGAAAGCTCTTTCCTTGGAGTGCAAGAAACTGAGTAGCCGCAACGCCCATACATATGAGAACCTCACTGAAAACCCAGAGTTATATAAATTGGAGTCACATCTCCAGAAGGTGAATTATGAAGATGAAAAGATACAGATGTAGCTGAAGGCCCTGTCACCTGTAGAAAGGATGAAGAGATCTCATGAACAACGCATGACCCAACAACAGATCCATACGATCCAGAGTAAAGTGATGGAAGTGACTCAATGACTTCAACCGGTGCAAGATAAGGCATGTCAGCTGTTCACAAAGGTTGAAAGTTGAGGAGCAAAGCTGGAACATGTTGTGAGTGCAGCATAACAACATCTAGAGGGACCCGCCAATGAAACACTCATCTAGGAGTTTGCCGAGCAAGAGGTCATAGCACAATAGAAGGTCGAAGTAGCTCGAGGAATTCGTGGAAAAATTGATCAGACCAGAGTGACTCGGGACGAGTCACAGGTGAGTGTTGGGGGCTTGTTAGCCCTTAACCAAGTTTTGGGAGATACTTGGTCATGTTTGACCATTTTTGGGACTTCGACAGCCTGTCGAATATGGAGCGCCAGACGAAGCGGAGATTGCAGAATCTTGACCCACTTTTGGGTCCCTTTTGGGTTTTTGGTATTATGTAATGGGAAAGGGATGTCGGCCCGTGGGTTTACCCACGCTTAGGCCCACTTTTGTAATGTATAAATAGATATCTAGACATCTATCAGAAGAGATAGAGATGTATGTGATGTAAGTTAAGTGCTAATAGATTTTGTAAGTTCTCTGTGCATGACTGTAAGAGGTTTGCAGAGCTAAGTGCAAGTTGTTGTAAGGAGTTATGGAAGGCTTTGTGCTGTAGCGCAAGGAAGAAGGATCTAGTGAGCTGCACAGATCTTCTGTCCTATGCGAAGAAGGTTTTTGGTGGCTCTATGCTATAACCAATTGAAGACACTAATAAAGAAGAAGAGTTGGTGGACGTAGCCCCAGGGTGGGGGTGAACCACATAAATCTGTGTGTTATGCATTGTGCTTCGACTTGATGTGTTTATCCCTTCTTTTGCTAAGTACTTTGATATATGTAGATAGATCTACTTATGCTTTTTGCTTCTTAGAGGTGTGTGAATGTTAGATTTGACATGTATGAAGATGATTAGTGCTGATCTACCAGATCTGATCTGTTTTACTATTGCTAAGTGCTGAAATACCTTAGATCTAAGTGAATGATGCGATGCTCTGTGCTATCTGTGAAGTATAATAAGGGTTGAATATTGACGAATGATCTATGCTAAGTACTCTATAAGCGATATAATCACAGATCTGTGTCCCAGCTAAGGTTGCAGACACTTGAGTCCTACAACCACCCCTGCCTCTACCTTGGGTGAGACTTCATCTGCTTCACAGGTGTTGCCGAAATGGCTGGTAGTTAGGGCTTTGTTGGCGCACTCTTGAGCATTAAACCTTGGGTCTACCCCTGTGCCAACAACGCACAATTCTAGATGTCTAGATTACTTCCTTCCGGGGAGAAGGGGATGGATAATAGAAATATGCTCTGGACCACTGAAAACTCTGGTCCTCACACCCAAAAATATTCAATGTATCTCCACATAATTTTTGTAGATTTGCTACCATAAGTTGACGAGAACTTTCCCTTGCTCCAGATTATGTTTAAAATGAAAACTGGAGGGGGATAATATAATCCTTCATAAATCCTTCTTTAATGCGTTTTAATAGGAGATCTTCTCGAGCCTTTCTCTTATTAATGACAATCCTTTCAAACTGGTATGGTAAGTTATTATCATTAAAAGAATAATAAATGTGCATTGGGAAGGGTGCGAGGGTGGTGGGGATGGACAAGAGAAAAATATGATTTGATATTTTTGTGAACCCCATAAACCGCAAACCTGCAAGTCCATGACGGTATAAGGTGTGAAATTGGCTAAGTATAGAATGACGTGGCGGTCAGACAGACTCATCGTAGGTGGAATGAGACTTGGAATTTCGGGGAGTCCGGGGATAAAAATGTAGATCATAGAAATTTTTTGGTGCAATGTGTATATCACGGAACATGGGAGCATGAGAGTTTGATCCTACCAACTCGGGAACCCGCGATTGTAAAATCAACTAATTATGGAACAACACGGCAGTCGTTCGGACTCCTGATGTGAAGTTATATATGGAGATAAGAAATATTAAGTCCTCCAACCCGGGAATGCACTGTCTGAAAAATGTGACTAAGTGTAGAACTAGAAAGGGATAGTAGGAGGGAAAAAAGAAAAGGGAAAAATGGGTAATTATAGAAGAGGGAAAATAATGGGATTTTTTTTTTGGGAAAATAGAAAAGGGGAGGGAAATTTTTGAAGTGGGAAATGACCTCAACAATAGGCTCCAACTATGGGATGATAACCCCATGTGGGTTGTCAAGAATCCATAATCTCTCGTGACCAGGTGCTTTTTCCCATTGGGCTATGGAGTCAGATTAAGAATATACAAACTAAAAATAAAATTATGTACAATGAGAATGAAAAAGTTCTAGGAGAAGAAACCTTTCAAATGTTTCCCATTGACAAGAAACATCAACCTTTTTCCTTTCATGTCTTGGAGCATATATGAGTTAAATCCAAATATCTTTTTGACGACATAGGGTCCGATCCAAAGTTCTTCAAACTTTGTATGCATGAATGGCTTCTCCTTGGATTTGTTCCAAAGCATTTCCAGTTCCCCCTTCTGAAATTTATTCATAGTTGTCCTTTGATCAAAATATCTCTTGACGCTCTTCTGCCTATGAGAAGTTCAATTCAAGGTTTTGCTTCGTTCCTCTTCTAGCTTCATCAGTTGATTGATTCTTTTCTATATAGGAAAAGTGTCTTCTGTATCCTTAGTATTAACCACAAAGATCAATGCATTAAGCTTGAGCCTAATCAACATTTTTTCCTCCATAAACCAATAGATATGAAGAAATCTCGGTGTTATCCTTCGGGGTTGTCATGCTTTCCCATAATGCTTCTGTCAGCTTCAGATGCCAATTCCTTTGGTTTCTATCAATGGTTTTCTTCAATATCTGCACAAGTGTTTTGTTCATGGATTCAACAAGGCCATTTCCTTGTGGACAATAATTTGATGATTGAACCATGATGATTGAACCATTGTCTATGATAAATTTACTAGGGACACCAAACCTTGAAAGAATGTTGTCCTCGAGGAATCTAATCAATTCTTCAATATCAACCTTCTTGAGTTCCACCGCTTCTGGCCATTTCATGAAATAATCGGTAGCTATCAGAATGTACATATGCCCCTTACTATATTTTGGATTAATCGGCCCAACAACATCAAGTCCCCATTGAGAAAATGGTTGTTCCACCACAATTGGCTGCAAAGGCATCACAACTTTCTTCATTTT
>ML803705.1:117393-130846 GCA_009831015.1 Picea engelmannii
TCAACAATTGTTTTTGTTTTCTCTTCTTAAGTCTGAGTATGCCAATCTCTTCTAAAGCACTGATTAGTTCACCTTCCATATCAACCACAACTTCTTCGTCACTCATGTCACTTCCTGTGTATTCATCATCAAGGTATCCTATGGCCATACGCATAAAATCATTCTCTTTATCTTCACAAGATGAATTGCTATATATGTCTTATGAGGAGTCATCATTATTTTCACACAGACTTTTCTTTTTACTATATTTCTTAAATTTGTATTGCTTTTCATCATCAGAGATCTGGTCTTTTTTCTTGTGAGGACACTTAGATGCAAAATGACCTATCTTTCCACATTTAAAACATTTGAAGGGTAGTTTTCCTTGGTATTTACATGATCCTTTCTTTAACCTTCTCACAAATTTTGCCTCAATATCATCTACTTCTGAATCAATATTCTTGTCTGCTTTAAAATATGCTTCTCTAGTGGTGGATTTATCTTTGCTAATTCTCATTTCATAAGCAGTTAGAGTTCCTAGGAGTTGATCAATAGACAAAGTTTTAAGATCATTTAGTTCTTCTTTTGCAGAAACTTTTGGATTAAATCTATCAAGCAGAGATCTTAAAATCTTCTCAACTAAAAATGTGTCTTCAATCTTCTCACCAAGACCCTTCATGGCATTCACAAGCTCCTCAACTCTTAAAAAATATTTACTAATTGTTTCATCCTCATTCATATTTAGTTGTTCAAATTTCAATCTATATGTCTGAAGTTTGGCACCTTTTACTTTCTCATTTCCTTCATAACTGCTAATAAGTTTATCCCACATCTCTTTGGCAGATTCAAGATGCATCACCTTTACAAACTTAGCTTCAACAAGCCCACTCAAGACAACATTCATTACCTTTGCATTGAAGCTAAATTCTAGCTTATCATCTTTGGAAGCTAGCACAAAAGGTTTTGTATATCCAGTCTCTACTACATCCCAAACATCAACACCTAAGGCCATAATGTATGTTCTCATTCTAACTTTCCATAAAACAAAATTTGTTCCATCAAACAAAGGAGGCTTATTGGTTAACGTTCCTTCATGACTTGTCATGTTTAAGCTTATTGATCTACCTTTAAATAAAAGGAATCTGCTCTGATACCAATTGTTGAAATTACTAATACAACTGAGAGGGGGGGGTGTGAATCAGTTGTTACTGTGCTTAAACAATTTTAAGTCTATTAAAATATTTTTAACCTTCTCCAAGTGATCATCAAGATTATACAAGACATGAACAACATAAATAATAAATGTCAATCACACATATGATATACATAGAGACAAATATTCATGAGGAAACCCATAAAGGGAGAAAACCTCTTCTTCTTCAAATGATAGGCAATATTTTTATGTTTTGTACATCATATATCTTTGAGCACCAACTCAATGTGAGGCTACCACCTCTGTTTTACAAGCTGTAACTTACTGAGAGCACCAACCCTCTGGTTTCTCTAGCATCCACTAGAAAGAAGCATATTTTCTCCTTATGTTCTCCAACACCAACTGGATGGAAGCACCTACTTCCACCTATACAAGCACCAACTTGCACACATAAAACTCTTCATTTTCCCTAGCACCACCTTGCCACCCTGTTTTCTAGCCACAACTAGATGGAAGCTACAACTCCCAGTATTCAAGCACCAACTTGAATGACAGAGGACCACAACTCTCCCTAGCACCACCCTACCACCCTGATTATAAATCTTTGCTTGAATAAAAATCAATACAGATATTTCAATTCTTACCACTTCTTCTCTATTCTGCAATTCTACTCCGCTTCTGTCTATTCACGCTTGACTTCTCTTGATTTCTCTTTTCTGTTCTGCAATTCTGTTATGCTTTACACTGCTTCTGCTCTACTCATACTTGGCTCGACTTGCTATCTCTTTCCATATGCTCTTACTTTTTTCTTCTCATGCTCTTAGGTTCTTATACATTCTGCTCTCTTCTCCCTTTCTATTCTGTCCAACTTCTATTTCTCATCTCTGAATTTGTTCTAACATTGTGCATACTGTAATTTTTATTTCTTACAGTTCAACTCATTTTTTTAGAGAAAACAATAACCTCACTCTATCTCTGCATTTTTATTTTATGCTATCTCCCATGATCAGTTACACATCGAATCTACAACACCCAAGAACCATGATTCAATTAGTATAACTGAATCGTACCTAATCAAGAACTCACGAAGTGAAACAATAACCCTTCGATCAGACTGACAATTAATCATCGCCGTTGGATTATACATGTAGAGGTTTTCTGAATTTTCAAATGTGTTCCTTGTGAACTTTACCTGAGCGAACTAGCATTGAGCGTGTTCCTCCCCACATGACCATTGGTTGTGACCATACGCCAAATAAAAAGAGCGCTTCGTGACTTCACACATTGGATATGTTGTTGTGAGTCACCTCGATTCTCCCAACTCTCGATCTCCTAAGTGGGGCCTAGAAATGCTAGCTCCTTCCCCTATTCTCCACTAATGTGACCACTGGCTATCACCACATGCTAAGCAAAAATGTTCTATGTGACTTTGTGTTTCACGATCTTGTGAGTTAGCTCTCCCCCATGCTCGAATGTACGAACTCTCGAACTCCAAACTTCATCATGCCAGATCAACGATCCATGACCCTCAGTGATCCGATGACCCAGATCTTCTCTTCACACTTCCTTTCTTCTGTTTTGTTATTCCCAATTCTTCACTCTCGTTCGATCGATGACCCATGAATTTCCTGTGATTTGACGACCTAGATCATCTCTTCGTAAATCGAGACTTCGTGACTTCGCGTTTCATGATATTGGTAGTCAGGTCAACTCCTTTCTTTCATTTCCATATTTCCAAACTCCACTCTCATTTGATCGACGACCCATGACTTTCTTGTGATTCGATGACCTATATCATCTCTTCGCAAATCGAGACTTTGCGTTTCGTGATGTTGGTAGTCAGGTCAACTCCTTTCTTTCATTTCCCAATTTCTGAACTCCGCTCTCATTCGATCGATGACCCATGACAATCCTCGATCCAATGGTCTAGATTTCATCGGGACTTCGCATTTCGGGACTTTAGAGATGGCCTCTTCTCACTCATGCCATTCTCAGTCAGATCAAAGCTTCGAACCTTTGTCTCACGATTCCTTCTTTCCTGTTCACCATTCTCAGTTGACATCAATGACAACACTGAAAATACATTTGTCTCACGATTCCTTCTTTCCTGTTCACCATTTCAATTGACATCAATGACAACACTCATAGAGGGAACATAAGCTATAACATGGGAGTTTAATATATACGTCTGAAAGTGTGCCACAAATTTTACAAGAGGCAAATCCTATTTCTCCATTTGTGAATACCTCAACTCATAGTCATGTAGGGTTTTTCTCATAAAACTTATCGAGAGTTCTTCTCCATTGCTATTTTTTCGAGTGAGGACATACACAACGAATGCCTCTGTAGCAAATGAATAGATAATTAAATATCTCTGAAAGTATGGACTAATGGGGATGGGAGCGATGGTGATTGACCCTTTTATATTGTTGAACTCTTCCTGAGTATCTGTTGTCCACTCGAATATCTGCTCCCTTTTCAACAAAAAATTGATAGGTTTTATGATGCTTGTGTAATTAGGGACAAATCTTCGAACAAAATTGATTTTCTCGAAGAATGTCTGGACTCCCATTTTAGATATGGGGAGGTTGAGTTCATTAATTGCTTTAACTCTTTCTAGATCTATGTAAATCCCTTCCTTGCATACAATGTGGCCCAACAACTTGCCTTGAGTCACAACGAACAAACATTTTTTTGGGTTTAGAGAAACGCTGTATAATCTGCATCTTTTAAAAACCTTTCTTAAATGATGGATGTGATCCTCCCTTTTGTTTGAATGCACTGTCAATTTATCTTGATAGTCTTCCATAAACTTTCTTATCAATCCGTTGAACGCATGATCCATGGCCCTTTGGAAAGTGGCTGCAATGTTCTTCAAACCGAAGGGCATTCTAGCATATGCATATGTTTCCCATGGTGTGGTAAATGTTGTCTTTTCTCTATATTCCTCAACTACAAAAACCTAATTATATCTAGAGAAACCATCCAACATAGAAATGCAGGCTGATCTAGTAACTTGCTGTAGCAAAAACTCCATGTTGGGTAATGGAAAATTATCTTTTATTCTCGCTTTGTTAAGATCTATGAAGTCAATGCACATTAATATTTCCCTGGTCTTCTTCCTGAAATCACTAGATTTGAAAGCCATTCTGAATGTATGATGGGATAGATTATCCCTTCCTTCTTCAACTTTTCCAACTCAATTTTTACTAGAGGTTTCAGTGTGGGATTCATCATCATCATTTTTTGTTTCACTGGCTTATCTTCTTCCCTCAAAGGAATGATACGCTAGAATGCCGTTTTATCATAGGCCTTGAAATCATCATAGGTCCAAGAGAACACATCAATATATTCTTTGAATAAGACAACATATTTATCAACCTCATTGGGGGTGCAATCAACTCCCAAATTGACATATTTCGAGGACTGGTCTGTTCCAATATTGACTTTTCTTATTTCCTGCACCTTTCGAATTGAAACTTCTTCAAGAGTATTCTTGACATGATCATATTTTGTAAACGAATATTCAGCTTGCATACAATGTTTCAGGATGACAATCGAGCTATCATCTTCATCATCATCATCATTTAACAAAAAATTCTCCAATTGTTCATCATTCTCAAATACTTGTAAGTACTCAATATTATCGGGCACATATGGCTGAAAGGATCTTTCTACCTGGAAAGATGTTTTGCTTAGGACATCGTCTGGGTTTGATAATGAGGTTTCCAATGCTAGTGAATCGGCCTTGTGATTCTTGTCCCTTGGAATGAAAGCGATGTTGAAAGAGTTGAAAGATTCCGCCAGTTCATTAACTCTTTTGAAATACATCTTAAGTCTTTCCTTTTTGATTTTATACTTTTGGGTAACCTGATTGATGACCAACTTTGAATCTCCAGTCACAATGAGATGTTCTATTTTCATTTCTTGTGTGAGGATCATCCCCTAGATCAAAGCTTTGTATTCTACCTCATTATTCATGCATGGAAATTGTAGTATTACAACATCGGGATGCGTCGTCTTATATGGTCTTATGGGAAAAATTCAAACTTCGTTCCTAGATTTAGAATAGGCTCCATCGAATGAAATTCTCCAGTAGCCTTCAAACAAAATTTTGGGCCTTCCAAGTCTTGAACTCATTCTAGGATTTCGTTGTGCTCCATGTCCAAGATATCATAGTTTCCAATCCTGAAATATATGTAATCTTCCATTAATTCATTATCCTTCTTCTTGAATGAAAAGGGTTTTCTGGGTTCACGAGGTACTTTAATCATTGCTCCCTCCTTGCCTAGTAACATCATATAACTTTCGTCGTTCATTATATATTCACCGATCATGGAGGTCCAATATCTTCCCAACACAACCCCATATGCTGGAGGCAGGTCTACCACCATAATATTAAAAACTGTGATGATATGGGGGGCTGCTGTAATCCAGGCATGAAAATCATTGATTTCTCCGTACGCCGACACTTTTATAGAATCGATTGCATATATGCTCTCACTTTTTTCATAATACTTAGTGCAACTCATGCCCAATGCTTCCATGACCGCAAGTGGCATTATATTATTTGTCTCACCAGTATCAACTAAAAAATTATGTAATGCACCATCATGGTTTTCAATTGAAATGTAGAAGGGCGAAATTTTACCTCTCAGCTTAGTAGTCAATGGGCTTTGGTTTTGTTTTGGAGTGGTAACAACAACTTCAGTTCTTTCTGATGGATCATCCAACTTTAATATGTTATGCCTCTATCGAGGAATATTTACCACTTTTATAAAAGGAAGAGTTATCCTCAACTTACTTAAGTCCTCCATGACATTATACGTCATTTGAGTTGATCTTGACGCCATTTGTTGCCTTGTGGTTCCAACTGCCACTTTCTCATTCGACACTTTTTCATTTGATTTTTCCTTTTCCTTTTCTTTTTCTTTTTCTTTGTCAAAGTTTCCTTTATTCTTTGGTCTATTTACAAACCCTCTTGTCTAGGCAATGTTTTCTTGCGAGTTAGGATCATTGTCACCCTCTCCACATATATACATGGACGTCTCACATCCGTCCATCTACATTGTCTCAGAGATTTCATTAGGTAAGTAATAACCTTCTTTCTCGATCAATTTCTTGTCATAGACATCATCCAAAAAAACCAAATTTGGAGTAGGCTGTCTAGGAACCCTTGGTCTCTGTGGGTTGTCAGTATTCTCAAACCTAACTCTGTTTTCGGGGGAAGGGTTCCTCCTTTTTTAGGGAATCAACATTCTTGGGTTTGGCATGTAATTATCTCCCCTTCTCAGCCTGGTTATTTCATTCTACATCTGTTTGATGGTTCTATTCATCTATGCAATCTCAATTCTTTGCTTTGTTTTCTGCACCACCACAGGATCAACTTTTACGCTAGGTATGGTTCCTTTAAAAAATCTCCTCCCTCCATTTTATTCTGAGCCGCCCAAAGTGTTAGCACTGAGATTCACCTTCATATTTCTAGAGGATAATCCCAATACCTATAAAATACGTTTGTAATGGTAATTTTATGATAAATTGTCAAATGGAAAAAACTCAACATATCAATGCTTAAACACATAAATTTCTAGGTAAGAATGCATAAGCAAATGAGGTCTTGGCTAACTTCAGTCAGTGATTTAAAGATAAGTGTGAGTAGATGGAAGAATTAATGAGAAGGATGAATAAGTATACTAATAGCATTAGGCCTTATCAGTAGACAAATGAAGAAAAATCTCAAACACAAGAACTTCTTGATCTAAACTCTAAAACAATGATAACAATTTTAGCAACATCACAATAAAGCATACATTGTAACAAAAATATAACATCTCATTTGAATCATTCAATAATGAGAAATCAGAGTAAGAAATAAACAAGGTAATGGAAAAGAAAGCTGACTTTTATTAGGCAAAATGTCTTAAATATCATACATTAAAATCAGAGTTTGGCTCTGTTACATCAAAGCATTACATAAGGGAGTCTATGCTCAACCATTCAAACCCAAAAATGTCATTCTAATGATGTATTTATATTCTAAACAATGAGTGATAACATACAACTTGAGATGGATCCTCTAATCTAGGATTCACCCACTTAAAACTGAAAATGTTACATCTGTACAAGTGGAAACAACAAACTGCTAAAAATAGGGAAGATGTTGGCAATGACTCTAAAAATATAGTCTTTACATAATGAGTTGTTCCTTGGGAGCATTTCCATCACTGCCATGTGTCCACCAGCTCCAGCTAACCTCTAAGCATATGTGCTAAGCTCCATCTTCCACCTGGTGACTATTGATTCCCTCAAAAAACATCAAAACTAGAATTTGCATCGAACCCTGAAGTGTTGACTATATCAATCAGTTCATAGTGGATTTTGTAGTGAGTTCCGTAGTGAATTCTATAGTGCCCTCCTGTGTATACTATTTCACAACAGATTCTATAGCAAGCTTGCATTTTCTGTCTGATTAGGTGATTTCGCAGCGACTGTGCAACTTCTGTGTATGTAAATGATTTTGCAATGCATTCCATAGCACACCTGCAACTTTGTCTGTGTAGATAATTTCGTAGCGCCAAGCACTACAAAATGTCCTGTATCTTTCTTTGTAATGCAGTTTGAGCCAAAAATACCCAAAATCCTTAGCAAGAAGGTGTATAAGACTGCAAATGCCTCCTAAGTAGGTATAATCTTGATATTTCCCCCAAAACTTCAAAATGCAAGGATGACCATCACCAAAATTGAGGGTCTTTCAACCACTTCATCTCATCTCCTTAGTCTGGTACTTCTCCTAGTTTCATCTTGAGCTAGCACATTAATATTTCTTTGAGCTAACTCATCTTTGAAGGGTTGTAACTCCACCTTGAGATTTATGTTATGAGATTGTAAGTCCCTATTCTTCCTGTACAAATTCTGAAGCTGCCTATGGAGGGGAAAAAATATCTTTGCTATAAACCTATCCAGATCAATGGGTTCCTTATACATATCCATGAGCTCCTTCAACTTTTTCCTCTCAGCCAACCCTTAATCCTTCAGGCGAGCAACCTCCTTTCTGGCATCTCTGAGATGATTAATAATATTTATGTGGTTTGAGTTTTCATGATTGGTCGGAATGACCTTTGATATGTCTGATCAATATTTTAAAGGTAGGGTTCTCATGGGAAGTAGTTATGTCTATGATTCCAACCCGTTTCTCAATAGTCTCAATTTTTCTCTTATCCTTCCTCTTGACATGAGCTTTTGTTATGGATTCTTGTTCAACAGTTTCCTTCTGGGATGATGACCTGGTGAAGGGCCTCCTAGATCTAGTCTCAACTACAACAGTAGGTGAGGGAAAGAGTAACTTTCTCCCTTTTTGACTGTGGTTTTAGATGAGGGAACTTCTTCTAGTTCTGGTGGATTTTGGGGTGAAAATTCCCTCTGTGGAGAGTGATGAGATCCCCCTTCTTCTTCTTCAACTTCCTTTGGAGCCTCACTATCTTTAACAATGTGTTTTCGCTTTCTCTTTTTGCTTGTCTCTGTGTGAATAACATTGTCAGATTGAAGAGGGCTCTGCACCTTAGATTGAGGAGTAGGGGCTACATTTAATTGCAGATTTGCAGAGACAATGAATTGCTCCCAAGATATGTTTATTTTATTCAACTCCTCCATCACAAGCATCCTAATCAACCCTGAGTGGAAGACACTTGTGTCCACAACCTTGGACTTGGCTTGGACCCTGTCAACCATTTTCCCCATACTCCTAAACAACTAGAAATGGATGCTCATTAGATATTTGCCTATAAAGTGAAACAAAAGTCTAATGTGATATTGGTAAATCATATTGAATCTTCCCTCATAGGTAAAATATCTCTTGATCACCTTAAACATCTTGTCAAATCCCTCAACCAAGTGGCTCCTAGGCACCCCCTTAGATAGGTTATCTCCCTGATGTTTTGGTTTGAGGAAATCTTTAGAAAATGATGCATTAAGAGTCATGGATTTAAAACATCTTTCACCATTGTTGGGTATCTCAGTGGTTGTTGCAATGGTGGCCTCAGATACCTCCATTTCTAGGGTTACCACCTTGGTTTTAGTGCCATCAAAATTTAATGGAAACTGTTAAGGTCCTAACCCGCACATAGGTAGATCAATGTATTCGGAGGTAATAAAGGTCAATATTAATAAGGCCTTTCAATAAAATAGAATAAGGCAGATGTAAGAAGACCTAATAGAAGCTTCCGCTTCTAGAAGGATATTCCTCTAGATGCTTCTCTTAATAGACATATTTAGTATAAATAAGGGTCAAGGGTATGAAAACCCTAGCCTGGAGATTATTGTAACAAAGCGCTGCTCGATTGGAGGTTGCCCACTTGAAGAGGCTTGTGAACATTGCTTTCTGAATCTAAGTGCTATTTCTATTGCTATTCTTATATCATTTATGTGTTATTGTGAAGATTATGATGGATATTTTACTGTTATTCTGCCATTTCTAGCATTTTATTTCTGTTCTGCATATTTTATATATCTGGTATCTTGCAAGTGGTATCAGATCACTTTCCTTGGCAGAAATTGTGGGTATTTTTTTTTCCAGGGTAGAGACGTATTTCGACGTCTTTAAGCCACATAGATCTATCGTTAAGTGCATAAACCTGTGGTTGAGGGATTCATACACGCAGGAAATACAAGTGGTTCTTAAGCGCACATCTGTTGGCCACCCTTGTAACCCCTGTTGGTACCCCTTTGAGTGGTAGCGCATCAGACAACACCTGTGTATGGATCGGCCTAGATTTCCTAAAGCCCTCTTTAGATAAACCTATCAGCCGCCGGACTGCTATAGTGTCACTGAGAACAACACTCGGGAAGATACTCTCTAGTACCTGGGTAGTCGGGTAGTACGACTAAGGGTACAGTCTATCCTCCTTAGTTAGTGCCCCGAGATATTGGACCGAGTACTACTGTTGGACCCCACACGTATATCAGAGAGATATAACACAGGGAAAACCCTTGTCTGTAGAACCCTTGAATACCTAACCCTTGGGGCACATAAACATAAACATGAACAAATTAAACCAGTGAGATCTATTGCCACACGTCTGTGTTCAGGTTGCCAAGTAAATACACATTTCTTTTTGGTTAAGAATTTGGGGATTTCAGCACTGCAACATTCTTCAAACCAAAGTATAACCCCGCAGCTAAAAAAAAAAATGAGTCTGGAATTTTTTTCACCATTATTTGAGACCTATTCCATTAGATTCATCTCTTCTCCCTTATCACATTCATCCATATCATTTTTCTGCCAAAATTTCTGACCCCGCCCGCTCCCTTTTTAGTTTACCCATCCTCATGGCCCATACCCATAGCCAAGAACTAGAGTCTTGCTTCAACACCTTGCAATCTGGTTTCCTCGAGACCCAACAAGAAGTGCAACAACTCAGTGCTACTATTGCCTCCCATGATGCATCCATCAATACCACCATAAATGCATCCGTAAATGTAGCCGTGCAGTCCGCAATGGCGGAAGTCAAACACGAACTGACCACCCAGCTTGAATTTGTCTTTGCATCACTCTGCAAAAAACTCAAGATCCCTACCGATGACTCTTTTCCTGATGCACATACAAAGACTGAAGGTGAAACTTCTTCCCATTCCTTTCAGCCCCATCACTTTCAACGGGACATACGCCTTCCACGGGTGGATGTAACCAAATTTGATGGCTCGGACCCCACTGGTTGGGTCACCCAAATGGAACATTATTTATCTCTCTACAACATTACATATGACTTGGCCAAACTCTGGTATGGTGTTCTCCATCTAGATCAAGAACACTGGCAATGGTGGCAATGGAGAAAAACTTCCCATCAAGGGTATATTGCTTCGACCCAATTTGTGACTGAGCTTTATGAACGTTTTGACACTGACACCAACCATTTGGGCCGTTTGAAAAAATTGAAGCAATCAGGCACAGTAGAAGACTTCATAGCTGCATTTGAGCACTTGGATTTTCGAACAGAGGGCATGACTGATGCTTTCTTTCGAGAGTGTTTTATCAGTGGCCTCAAGGAGGAGATTTGGGCCCATGTCCTCATGGCTCGACCTACGACTTGGGTGGAGGCTACTAAAAAAGCTAAATAAGCACAACAAATTGTTTCCTCTCAAAACCGTAAGCCTTCCTTTATCCCTCACCCTAAACCAGTAAACCCCACTACTCCCTCCGCCCCATTAAAGATCCAAAAATTGACCAGGGCTGAAATGGATGAACGCCAACTCAAAGGACTCTGTTATAATTGTGATGAAAAATATTTCCCAGGCCACAAATGTAAGGAACAAAATCTTTTTATGGCCATCTCTAAGGATATTCTGGAAGAGGATGTTGACACTCCCCTTGTGCCCGAATCACCAGAAATCACTGACATAAACCCTCCCTCCAACCCTCCCGAAGTGGAACCGATCATTTCCCTCAATGCTCTCACTGACTTCTCTGCCCCCCAAACCCTCAAGTTAATCGGTTACATCAAGCACCAAAATGTCATCATTCTGGTTGATAGTGGCAGCACCCACAATTTTATTCATCGCCGCATTGCCCAAGAAACCCATTGCTACATCCACGCTGTCAACAATTTCCAAATCATGATTGCCAATGGTGGTTCTATGAAATGTGGCGGGTGCTATGAAAATGTGCGTCTCCAAATCGATGACTACCACCTAAAATCCCATATGTTTGCTATTGACATGGGTGGTTGCGACATTGTGTTGGGTGCAGACTGGCTAAGGAATTTGGGTCCCATTCTCATGGATTTTCAGAACTTAATCATGCAATTCGACCAAGGAGGCCACCAATATAAATTCCAAGGCATCATTGTTGGTTCACCTGAGGTCATCAGTTCTCATCGCATGGAAAAACTGCTCAAAAAATGTCATTCTGGTGTCATTGCCCAACTCCACGCCATACAAGCCACAGAGACACCCCCAGTGCTCCAAGACCTCCAAGCCCTCCTTTCTAAACATCAAATGGTATTTTCCACTCCCAAAGGACTCCCTCCTTCTCATGGTGTCCATGATCATTCCATTCCCCTTGTCCCAGGAAGCCTTCCCCCCAATATACGTCCATATCGCCACCCCTTTGCACAAAAAAATGAAATTGAAAAAATGGTTCAGGAACTCCTTATTGCTGGCATCATCCATCCTAGTACGAGCCCTTACTCCTCTTCGGTCGTCATGGTACTGAAGAAAGAAGTTTCTTGGAGAATGTGTCCTAAATTCCGTGCCCTCAAATAACTGACCATCAAAGAAAAATTTCCCATTCTTGTCATTGATGAACTCCTGAATGAATTGAGTGGCGCCCAATTCTTTACCAAACTTGATCTTTGCTTGGGCTATCACCAGATACGTATGAAAGAGGCCGACATTCCCAAGACCGCCTTTCACACTGATGAGGGCCACTATGAGCCTTTGGTTTGTGTAATGCCCCTTCCACCTTCCAGAGCCTCATGAACCATGTCTTCCACCCTTTTCTCCGTCATTTTGTCTTAGTTTTCTTTGATGATATCCTCATCTATAGAAAAACCTAGATAGACCATCTTACTAACGTGTATCAAGTTCTTTGCCTACTCTCTCATTACCAACTTTTCCTGAAACAATCCAAATGTGCTTTTGGTGCCTTAGAAGTAGAATACTTGGGTCATTTGGTGGGAAAGGATGGCGTCAGGGTGGACCCAAAAAAGATTGAAGCTATGCAACATTGGCCGCACCCAAAGACTCTCAAAAGCTTGCGTGGATTTTTGGGCCTCACAGGGTATTATCGCAAGTTTGTTAAGAACTATGGAAAGATTCCAGCACCTCTCACGGCTCTCCTAAAAAATAACTCTTTCACTTGGAATCCAGCAGCTGCTGAAGCTTTTCAAACCTTGAAGATGACCATGTGCACCACTCCGGTTTTGGCCCTTCCTAACTTCACAAAGACCTTTGTGTTGGAATGTGACACCTCAGGGAAAGGAATCAACGCTGTCCTTATGCAAGAGGGTCGACCTTTGGCCTTCACTAGGAAGCAACTGTCTGAAAGGAATCTGGGCAAACCCATTTATGAAAAATAAATGTTGGCGATTCTGCATGCCATTGAGTTGTGGCATCCTTATCTCTTGGGGAAATGCTTCCAAATTAAGATCGAGCATCAAAGCCTCAAGTAATTTCTGGAACAACACATTTCCTCCCAGGAACAACAAAAATGGGTGACTAAGCTCTTTGGATATGATTATGAGATCATTTACAAGAAGGGCAAAGACAATGTTGTGGCGGATGCACTGTCCCGAAAATATGAAGACGAAGGATCCCTTTTTTCTCTTT
>ML803705.1:131021-145135 GCA_009831015.1 Picea engelmannii
ATGGACTTTATTATAGGCTTACCCAAATCGGGGAATAAATCAGTCATAATGGTGGTGGTGGATCGCCTTTCCAAGTATGCTCATTTTTGCACTCTTCACCACCCATTTACTGCATCCACGGTGGCTCAAATTTTCATGGACCAAGTCTTCAAGATTCATGGCATTCCACACTCTATTGTTTCTGATAGAGACCCAACTTTCACAAGCAATTTTTGGCAAGAACTGTTTAAGCTACAAGGCACACAATTGCATCTCAGCTCAGCTTATCATCCCCAGATGGATGGTGAAATGAAAGTTGTCAACAAGTGTTTGGAAACATATCTGAGGTGCTTTGCCTCTGAAAAACAACACTAGTGGGCTCAATGGTTACCCCTCGCCGAATGGTGGTACAACACTACATACCATACAACCACTCACATGACTCCTTTTGAAGCGGTATATGGACAGAAGCCACCTTCAGTTCTCTCATACTTACCGGGTACCTCGAAGGTCCAGGCGGTTGACCAAACACTCACAGTCCGAGAGGATATCCTTCGTACCCTTAAAGAGAACTTGGTCATGGCACATAATAGGATGAAGCAACAAGAAGATCAAGGTCACTCTTAACGTCAATTTGCAGAAGGGGATTAGGTGTTTCTGAGACTGCAACCATATAAGCAAACTTCCCTCAAGGCCGAGAATTGTCAGAAGCTAGCACCCAAATTTATGGCCCTTACACAGTTCTCAAGAATGTGGGACAAGTCACATATCAATTAGCTCTACCCAGTTAGTCGAAGCTACATCCTGTTTTTCATGTTTCATGCTTGAAGAAGGTGATTGGAACCAGGTGCCAAATTCAAACCAACCTTCCAGAGTTAGCTGAAGAAGGATCCATTTGGCTACATCTAGAAGCAGTTTTGGACCAGCGTGAGCGTCTCCTGCGTCAGAGAACCATCAAGGAAGTTCTAGTACAGTGGAAATATATGACTCTAGCAGATGCCACTTGGGAACCAACTACCATTCTGCAGCAGTTTCCACATCTCAAGCCTTGAGGACAAGGTTGTTTTTAAGGGGGCGGACATGTTAAGGTCCTAATCCACACATAGGTAGATCAATGTATTCAGAGGTAATAAAGGTCAATATTAATAAGGCCTTTCAATAAAATAGAATAAGGCAGATGTAAGAAGACCTAATAGAAGCTTCCGCTTCTAAAAGGATCTTCCTCTAGATGCTTCTCTTAATAGACATATTTAGTATAAATAAGGGTCAAAGGTATGAAAACCCTAGCTTGGAGATTATTGTAACAGAGCACTGATCGATTGGAGGTTGCCCCCTCGAAGAGGCCTGTGAACATTGCTTTTTGAATCTAAGTTCTATTTCTATTGCTATTCTTATATCATTTCTGTGTTATTGTGAAGATTATGCTGGATATTTTACTATTATTCTGCCATTTCTAGCATTTTATTTATGTTCTGCATATTTTATATATCTAGTATCTTGCAGAAACTCTCTAGCTACCTCGGGCTGTCCCCTCTGCATATCTGACAAAAATTTAAACATCCAACCCTCTGGAAGACCTCTTTGATAAAAGGTTCAACATCAAACAACTGCATATTGCAAGGCTTTGTTCTGACTACACTCCCACCCTTGTGAGACTTCTTTTGATGAGGTGTATCCATTTTCTATTATGGGAGGAAAAATAATACAATAATCAGAGAGATATGAGAGACCAAACAAGGACATAGGTATTAGGGTTTGGAATGCTGATCTTTTAGAGCAGGCTTCTTCTAAGGCTTTAGAGTTTTCCTTTTATTTGACTTCCGAGCTAATGAAAAGGAAATATCATGGCTTAAGAAAAGGAAGAAAACCCTCCAGGGAAAAGGATATGTAAGGAAGCAACAACTGTCAAGGTTTTTTAATCTAACGTTCCACCACCATTTGCAAGGTCATAACCATTTAAATAAATAAGGCTCTTTAAACTTTCAACATAGACATATTATAGACTTGGAATAACAATGAAAATATAAAGGATTTAAGTTGATACAGGCCATGCAAAGATATGATAACAATGATGAGTTTTATGCACAAGTTCGTAGTGCTGGAACATGGGATCTGTAGCACAATTCGTAGCAGATTATGTAGCATAAACAACAAGGGCCAAGCAATAGATAGGCACAAAAACTCTGATAGCATGATTTGTTCAATTGTAGTGGAATATGCTGAAAATACTGCAGATAGGCTGAGAATTTGGTGATAGAAAAAGTAAAAGGGCCGGTAGGTAAAGGGATCCACAATTCATAGCGCCCGGTGCTATGAAAATTGAGCACAACCTTAAATTGATCTTCAACAGAGATCAAACGAATCAAGGAGTACCTGTACACCGTGGCTTGACTGTAAATGTGCTTCATATAGCATGAAACCATCTGCAACCACTCTAACCTTCAATTCCCCTTTGTCATCCAATCTATAGTAGAATCCACAGTGCCTGTCTAGACGTAGGTGTTTCTGCAACACCAAACTAGGAGCAAATTCAAATCTTGAGAAAATAGTTAGACAACCTTAAATGAGTAAATCTCAAATTATTTCCTTTAAATTATGGATGTTGAAAACAATGAGATTGACTGACACCAACTTCATAAATGAAATAATGGTTAAAGAGGAAAGGTGTACTCAAGATGCGCTACGAAAACTCCTGATGAGATGGCAATGTACTAATATGACTTGATTTGACCTTCTAATGGGTAGAGGGACAAAGTGGAGGGGTTTAAGCACATAGTGGAGGTAGTGACATGTCATCCTAGTGGTGGCATAAGGGTGATGGTGATGGATGTCTAATTGTGTGATCAAATGAAGGTATGAACCATAGGTATGAGCGAACATTCAACCTTACATTTATTTAGTGCTAATACCTAAGAAAGACCATGATGAAAAAATCAAAAGAAAATATTTAACAAGACTAAGGCTAAAAATTAAAAACCTAAGGATGAATTTGACCCACAACAACTCATGCGACCCTTAACAACTTCATGTGATAACACGGGGTTTAAATTCTTCATTCTTTCTCGAGCTGGAAGCTCCTTGATTATCCATATTCAATCCTCCCATCTGCCTTTGTACTCTTCCCAGTATAATGTCAGGGTCGAAACCCATTTCAATCATAATTTCTTCCATCTCAGTGGCCTTAGTCATTGCTTCCTCCAAAGTATCCATTTGGGATGTTCTGATGGAATATTTTACATTCAGGTCATTGCATTCTTTTAACAACCAAGAATGACTGGGTCATTTTGTCTTTTGTCTTCTGGGATTCTACTCAAGGTCTTATTGAACCTGAGATTAAAATCTCGTATCCTTTCATTCTTCCTCAAACCAATCTGGGTGAAGCCCATGAGGAGGGTATGGTAGGAAATTGGGGGGGGGGGACATAGTTAGGAACATAGCTTCAAGGTTGTTAAACAAGCGAATGGATCTACTAGGAAATGTTGTATACCATTCATAAGCTCTTTCTGATAAAGTTTGCATAATCAACCTCACCGTGGCATCATCATATTCAACTCGGTGAAATTCAAAAATGTCAAGAAATAAGTGCATATGCCTCTTTGCATCGATTGTCCCATATCTAGAAAATTCCTTTAAATTTCCCTTATGGAGAACATGGAGCTCATGTTGTTCACCTATGAGATTAAGAGGGGAATCTCTTACCCTCCTTCTATTTCCAAACCCTGGGATTCCTTAGTTTCTTGCAACATCTCTTTCGCCTCCTTGTCTCTCCTCATGATGCTCATTTCGGGGCTGTTTGTCTCTCGCCACCATTTTTGAGGAGGTTTCAGGATCATACTTTTCACTTCTAAGGACAAAGAGTTGCTTACTTTTACTTATGGTAATGGGTCCCTTGTATTCATCCAGGTTCAATCTTGACCATTGCTATTGTGCTGCTCTAGCCAATCTTTGGTTTCTTCGATCTTGTCATTCTTCTCTCCTTTGTCTTCGGAGGATTTCTCTTTCTTCTTATTGCAATAAGATCTTCCAGGACCCTTCTAACTCCTCTCAAGTATGGGATGTTTATATTACCAGATTATACAACTGGTGCAAAATTCTTCCTTGATTATTCAATCCAATTTCTAAATGGGGCTGATTACCCTGGGGTAAAGTCATATATTCTTTCAAAAACACTCGGACAGGTTCCAAATTTTCAGTTCATGTCCTCAGTATGGTTTCCAAAAATGTTGACGCTTGAATCCGTTAGGACCCAAACGACAACCTCATGAGGATACATATCCTCCTGCGTTTTTATAGAGGTGGTACTCCTCTGTTCGAGATTTTTTTTAAATGTCGGACTTTTATAAAAGTCTGTCGAAGGAAAGTAAAAATATATATACAAGAAAAATAAATTTTTTTATTTATTTATTTTATTTTAAAATAAAGTTCCTGATAATGGAACATGAAACACATACATTCATACATTTAAAGCAAACAAACATAATTTCCTCACATCCATCATAGTAGGGCTAAAGATTTCTGATCACATAAAAAATTAAAAGAAAATGATCCAAATGGATAAGAGAACTTTGAAAGAGTGATACATGGGAAACTCAAATGAATATAACGATAGATCAACCTCAAATAATTTATATTCAGAAAAACTGGGTTACAATGTACAATCGAGATTGTTCCCAAAATAACTCTCTTGGAATTTCTAAAAAATATATAGTTCAATAAATATTCTCTGAAATTAAAATGAGTTTGTCATAATGATTGGGATTGGGGCTCTCATGGACCATAAAACAAATATGTATAAGAATGAAGTTCGTAGAAATAAGAAATTGGGCGGAGGAAGACATCAAGACTTGATAAGAAGAAAAAGGAAATTATCAGTCTTTGGTTAAACCTTTTTATTTAAAGAGGTGTAGTAACTGGATGAAGAGATTGATAAAGGCAAAAATATGTGATCAATATGAACTTTCTATGATGGTATCTCCTATTTTTCACTTGATCTCCGATGTCCTTTTATGACTTTCATCAACAGTTACATGAACCATCTCAACCATCCTTTGCCCTTCATTGATAAGTTTGTCGACAACCTTTTTAAACCACTCCTCGATGTAGCTCCTCATTGGCACCACGTTGATTTCATGATGGATTTTTATATTGAATACCTCTCCTTCCAAGTCCCTTATATCAATAGAAATATTCCTCAAAGCTTCTTCAATATCTTGATTTTTAATCGAATAGTCGCCTAGCCAGTTTTCCACGTCATCTTCACTATAATCAAGAATGCCATAGAATATTTCAAATGATAACCCTTTAAAGATATCAACTTGTTCGTCAAATGCTTGCTTGGTTAAGAACAACAAGTTGAGTATCAATTTGGGGTCTTGGACCTTATTGGTGCTCCTAGATAGGTCTATCTTAGTTAACTTTTTGAATAATTCTTCTCTTCTGGTTATGGCCTGGCTGCATGCTTGGACAATAATATTCAGGTTCTTAACCTTTTCCTTCTAGCATACATTTAGTTGTTTTATCTAGTTCGGAGAAGGGAGATCCTCCTCTCTTCTTCTCAAATCTGTCATATTGGTAACTTTAAAACCAAAGGGTACAACCGCATCGAGGTAAAAACCTTCCTCATTTTTCAAATCTGCCTATAAATATTCATGAAAAGAGTGTGCTCTCGTTCCAAAAGAGACCATGCTCTTTGACATCTCCCAAGCCTCTATGATTAGTTCAATTCTTTTCTTGATATTATTCTCCACATAGCCTCGAGCTGATGTGAGAAGGCTTGCTGCTCCTTTTGATTTTTCCACAGTTGTGGTAGGCCCGATCATTGCTAAAGGACTAGCAAGTATTGGAAGAGGCATTAAAGTTTCCTGCAATTCTTTGATTCGTTCCTGTTATCACTCTGTAAATTTGTTTGGATGATAAATAAATGACATAGGTAACTATTTCAACCAACTTAAGGCTGGATTCTGACCCTTCCAAGCAGAGAGGGCTCTCTCAAATGTGTAAATACTGGAAATACTCAAAAATATTTGGCGATAGGCAAACAGAGGTCAGATTCTACAATAGGATAAGTTTTTGAAGGGGTTGGTAGGACTAACAAGAGATCGAGGTGATTGGGAAATGGGGTCAAATTTTGAAATCATATGAAAATTTACAAGCTACATATTCCTGAGGGAACATAGGAAAAATAGGCACTGTGTTCAACCAAATAAGAAATATGAGATGGAAGTTTGAAGAAGAGGAGAGACTACCATACCAAGGGGCATCTGAAAAGGAATGAGTCTCTTGATACGACTTTAGAAGAAAGAACATAAAGGCTGGACACCGAAAACATAGCACCAATCAAGGGTGAATTCTGAACCAGAAACCAATAAGCACATACCAAGCATAATCGGTGTAAGAAGGAGCACTAGAAAAATAAATTCCTTCTTTTACTTAAATATTATTACTAGTAGCAAAACAAATTCATGAAGATGCAATACATGAAAACATATTGAACATTAACGCCATGATGAATCTCAACTATCCAAGAAAACCTTCTTTGCTTGTATTAAAAATCACAAGAAATCACAAAATTTTCCTGATACAAGGGCATGCCCCTTTCTAGCCAGTCGAACCATTCATTTATCTTTTTAACAATATATATAGATAAATTACATATGAGACTCAAAAAATGGATCATCTTTTCCAAGATTCCGAAAATAGATATCGGTTACAGAGGGAGTAACTTATCAAAACCGAATTCCTACTTTCTTGGGACAGTTACAAAAAGAAGTCGAAATACATGAGATATTTCCACTAAATGCCATTTGTCTACAATATCATAAGAATCCGTGAAATATATTCGATTTAGCTTGTCGTGTGGTTTTATTTCAGCTTTTCAATTTCTTCCTTTAACGTGTCAAGCCAGCTAGGCCGATCTTCTTTAGTTCTTTTGACTGTTCCAACTTTAACCTCCTCCTTTCATTGTTTTTTCCTTTTGCTCTTGCCATATTGTGTGTGGTATCCATCTGTGTATCCATTAATTATCAAATCCCTCATAATAGGATTCGACCTGATCTCTTTGCTTGATTTTGTCTCATCAACAGATTTTGCGCGAGATTTTGTTGTTAGGAATTGCGCAACATGCCTTTTTCCCTTTTTACTTGATAGTCCTGTCACATTATTCAAATTCCCTGGTTTGCTGAAAACCACTAGATCTTTCTCCTTAGCTTCCTCTGGTTTCCCAGGTAACATGAGCCTATTTCTCTCAACTGCACATGAATTTTATGAGTGATTCGATTTGCCGGTATCCTGGTCTGGAATAAACTGTCAATTACCCAAAATAGAGTAATTTCGCCTGTGTTTTGAGTAACAGTCACCATCAAGAACTAATCATGGGCTACTGAAGAAAGTCCTTACAGCGATAACAACTTCTCACGTTCGACCATCGATTTCCAATGATGATTATTAAATTGGTTATTTGGCAGTGCTTACTTGTCACTGCACGGACAAATGATACCTAAATAGGTGTCTCGAGATGATTAGACTGGCCGTCAAGTTTCCTTTCCACATGTGACCCTTGGATTTGACCCATTTAATGAAATTTAACATGTGATTTCGAGGGTGTGATGGGGTGGTTTTGAGTTTACCCACTTTTCCCCCCGAAATGTGTCTAAGGCCGCCACATACCTTTGCGGGTAAACCACGGTTGAAATTTCGGGCCCGCTTAGAAATTTTAACCTCCACGCTATTTCCAACTCTGAAATATCTCCCAACCATTGATCTCGGTGGATGATGATCTATGCCCTTTCGAGCTCAATTTTTCTAACACCTCCACCAAATTTAATCTCTTTTTCCATTTCTGGCACTTCCCCAAATTTATCTGACTTCTAAATCAGTTTATCACCTCGCTAACCTTGAAATATCTATTTCACACCAAAAATTTAAATGGTGATAACAATTCCTTTAACCTGACATTCTCTGATTCAAGGCCTCCAATAGAATTATCTAGAGCATCTCTAGTTTCTCAGTGAATTTGGGAAATCTAGGAAGGATGCATGTTCCATAGGTTAATATCTGAACGATATTTCCCCTTTTTTTTCTTTACATATCTTTTCTCAATAATCAAATTTTTGGACTCACTATAAAAAATAGTGCTCTGAAATACAAAACACTCTTCTTCATCAAATGTCTCACTCTCAATTATTTCCATCTGAGGATTCTGGTGAGGAGTGTTCTCTAGCTGTTCGACATTGGGGAACACTTTCTCGATGTCAATTTCGAGTTCCATATCCTCAAGGGAGAGGTCGTGGATGTCACTTTCACCTTGAGGTCCCTCCTCCTCTTGCACCATGTTTTTTCTTTTCTTATTCAAGGGAAGCTTGTGAGAAATTTCAATTTTTCTTGAAGGAGGGTTCTTATCTCCTCCTCCACCTGAAGAATTGTGGGTTAATTTCTTAATTTAGTGGGGAATTGGAACACTGCTTCAAGATGTTGCACTCTTTGGAGTGACAGTTAGGGATTGGGCACTTTTCTCACCCAGACCTTTTCCTCTCTGCTTGTACGACTCATTGGTGTTGAGTATCCTTTTCAAGTCACCATTGTCACGAGCGGGAGTGCCTGAGACATTATCTCCATATTCATTTAGAATATCATTAATGACAGAATTGTTGAAACCAACAACTAATAGATGTTCTACAAAATTTCCGTTAGGGTCGAACCCTTTTACTCTTTCAACATATTTTAGATTGAGGCTGTGGAAGTGGCCCACAAATTCCTGAATCTTGTTCATATTTTTGAATATGAAGTCCCCAACTTTCCAAGGCAGAGGTATGGAATGATTTTTTCTCTTTTCATAGAAAAAATGCAACCAATAGTTGTACTACCTTACTATTTCAGCAACAAACATTTTTTCAAATGTGTGGCACAAAAGGAAGGAAGGATTTTCCTTGGAACAAAAAATACTTATAATGTTATAATTCTCCATTTGTTTTAGTGTCCCCTTCCTATCTAGGAACTTACTCGCTTGGTCAGACATCCAGGGAGTGTCCTTTCAAAACAACAAGCCTTTAAAAACCGAGACAAAATCATTAAAAACTTCATAAAAATGTTGGGAGGCCTTGTGCCTCCATAATGTTTTATACAAGAAGGTTACTGGGTTGAATTCAAAAATTACATTCTTACAGATAGATAATCTCGGGAACTGAAAACAATGCACTATCATGAAAACCAAATAAGATTACATAAATAATTTCTTCTCCTTCTTGTATTGCAACAATTGGGAAGAGATCTTAGTATTAACCACTGAGATCAATGCATTAAGCTTGAGGCTAATCGACATTTTTTCCTCTTTCCCATAAACCAATAGATATAGAGACATCCCAGTGCTATCCTTGGGGGTTGTCCTACTTTCCCATAATGCTTCTGTCAGCTTCGGATGCCAATTCCTCTGGTTGCTATCAACGATTTTCTTCAATATCTGCACAAGTGTTTTGTTCGTGGATTCAACAAGGCCATTTCCTTGTGGATAATAAGTCGATTATTGATCCATGATGACCCCATATTGTCCGAAAAACTCCATGAACTTTGACCCAATGAATATCGAACCATTGTCTTTGATAAATTTATCAGGGACACCAAACCTTGACAAAATGTTGTCCTTGAGGAATCTAATCAATTCTTCGACATCAGCTTTCTTTAGCGCCACTTCTTCTGGCCATTTTGTGAAATAATCGGTAGCTGTCAGAATGTACATATTCCCCTTGCTAGATTTCAGATTAATCAACCCAACAACATCAAGTCCCCACCGGGAAAATGGTTGTTCCATCGTTTCGTATTCTGCCTCATTATTTGTGCATGGAAACTCCAGTCTTACAACGTGGGGATGCGTCATCTTATCTGGTCTTATGAGAACAATTCCAACTTCATTTCCATATTTAGAATAGGCTCCATCGAATGACATTCTCCAGTAGCCTTCAAACAAACATTCTAGGCCTTCCAAGTCTTGAACTTGTTCTAGGATTTCGTTGTGCTCCATGTCCAAGATAGCATAGTTTCCAATCCCAACATCTATGTAATCTTCCATTAATTCATTATGCTTCTTCTTGAACAAAAATGATTTTCTGGGTTCATGAGGTACTTTAATCATTGCTCCGTCCTTTCCTAGTAACATCATACAACTATCGTCGTTCATTATATATCCATCGATCATGGAGGTCCAATATCTTCCCATCACAATCCCATATGTTGGAGGCAGGTCTACCACAATAATATTAAAAACTGTGATGATATGGGGGGTTGTTGTAATCCAGGCATACAAATCCTTGATTTCTGTGTATGCTGTCACTTTTCTAGAATCGATTGCACATATGATCTCATCAGTTTCATAATCCTTAGTGGAAATCATGCCCAACGCTTCCATGACCACAAGTGGCATTATATTATTTGTTGCACTAGTATCAACTAAACAATTATGTAATGCAACATCATGGTTTTCCATTGAAATGTAGAAGGGCGGAATTTTACCTCTTAGCTTAGCAGTTGACAAGATTTGGTTCTATTTTGGAGTGGTAACAACAACTTCAGTTCTTTATGATGGATCTTCCAACAACTTCAAGATGTTTTTCCTCTGCTGAGGAATCTTTACCACTTTCATAAAAGGAAGAGTTATCCTTAACTTAGTTAAGTCCTCCATGACATTATATGTCATTTGAGTTGAGCTTGATGCCATGTGTTTCCTTGTGGTTGCAACTGTCACTTTCTCATTCGACACTTTTTCATTTTCTTCTTCCTTTTCTTTTTCTTTTTCTTTTTCTTTGTTGGAGTCACCTTTATTCTTTGGTATATTTACAAAACCTCTTGTCTAGGCGACATTTTCTTGTGAGTTAGGATCGTTGTCGCCCTCTCCGCATATATACATGGATGTTTCACATCTGTCCATCCGCATTGTCTCAAATATTTCATCAGGTAAGTAATAACCTTCTTGCTCAATTAATTGCTCGTCATAGACATCATCCAAAATAATTGCGTTTGGAGTAGGTTGTCTGGGAACCCTTGGTCCATGTGGGTCATCAATATTCTCAAACCTGACTTTGTTTTTGGGGGGAGGGTTCCTCCTTTGTTTGAGAATCGACATTCTTGGGTTTGGCATGTAATTATCTCCCGTTCTCAGCCTGGTTATTTCATTATGCATCTGTTTGATGATTCTATTCATCTCTGCAATCTCAATTCTTTGCTTTGTTTCCTGTGTCCACATGATCAACTTTTACGTCAGGCATGGTTCCTTTAAAAAATCCTCCTCCCTCCATTTGACTATGAGCCGCCCGAGGTTTAAATTATTCATTCTTTCTCAAGATGGAAGCTCCTTGATTATCCATATTCAATCCTCCCATCTGCCTTTGTACTCTTCCTAGTATAATGTCGGGGTCAACAATCATTTCAATCATAATTTATTCCATCTCAATGGGATTAGTCATTTCTTCCTCTAAAGTATTGATTTCGGATGTTCTGATGGAATATTTTACATTCAGGGGCATTGCATTCTTATAACAACTGAGAATAACTGGGTCATTTGGTCTTTTGTCTAGGATTCTACTCAAGGTCTTATTGAACCTGAGATTAAAATCTCATATCCTTTCGTTCTTCCTCAACCCAATCTGGGTGAAGTCTATGAGGAGGGTATGGTAGGAAATTGGGGGGGGGGGGTAAACATAGTTAGGAACATAGCTTCAAGGTTGTTAAACAAGTGAATGGATATACTGGGAAACGTTGTATACCATTCATAAGCTCTTTCTGATAAAGTTTGCAGAAACAACCTCACCATGACATCATCATATTCAACTCAGTGAAAGTCAGGAAATGTCAAGAAATAAGTGCATATGCCTCTTTGCATCAATTGTCCCATCTCCAGAAAATTCCTTTAAGGTTCCCTTACGGAGAACATGGAGCTCATGTTGTTCACCTATGAGATTAAAATGGGAATCTCTTATCCTCCTTCTATTTCCAAACCCTGGGATTCCTTGGTTTCTTGCGACATCTATTTCACGTCCTTGTCTCTCATGATGCTCATTTCAAGGTTGTTCGTCTCTCGCTGCCATTTTTGAGGAGGTTTCAGGATCATAATTTTCACTTCTATGGACATACAGTTACTTAATTTTACTTCTAGTAATGGGTCCCTTGTATTCGTCCAGCTTCAATCTTGACCTTGTTCTTGTGCTGCTCTAGACAATATTTGGTTTCTTCTATATTGTCATTCTTCTCTCCTTTGTCTTCAAAGGATTTCTCTTTCTTCTTCTTCGACAAAGATCTGCCAGGACCCTTCTAACTCCTCTCAAGTATGGGCTGTTGATATTACCAGATTATACAACTGGTGCAAAATGCTTCATTGATTATTCAATCCAATTTCTAAATGGGGTTGATTACCTTGGGATAAAGTCATATATTCTTTCAAAAACACTGGGCCAAGTTCCAAATTTTCAGTTCATGTCCCTCGTATGGTCGCCAAAAACATTGACGCTTAAATCCGTTAGGACCGAAACGACAACCTCACAAGGATACAAATCGTCCTGCATTTTTATAGAGGTGTTACTCCTCTGTTCCATATTTTTTTTAAATGTGGGTCTTTTATATAAGTCCTTCAAAGGAAAGTAAAAATATATATAAAAGAAAAAGGGAATTTTTTATTTTTATTTTTATTTTTATTTTATAAATTTTGTTTTAAAAGAAAGTTCCTAAGAATGGACCAGAAAACACATACCTTCATAATTTAAAGAAAATAAACATAGGTATGGCCGCCTCACATGCAAAGCAGGGTATTCTTTGGCTCGATATAAGTAGTGAGTGGGATATCCATCAACATCTACCTTAGTGAGAAGGGACATGGTGCATGAGTCTTCTTTCCTCACATCCATCATAGTAGGGCTAAAGATTTCTGATCACATAAAAAATTAAAAGAAAATGATCCGCATGCATAAAAGAAATTTGACATAGTGATACATGGGAAAATCAAATGAAGATAATGATAGATCAACCTCAAATACATTATATTTAGAAAAATTGGGTTACAAAGTAGAGTCGAGATTTTTCCCAAAATAACTCTCTTGGAATTTCTTAAAAATATATAGTTCAATACATATTCTCTGAAATTAAAATGCATTTGTCATAATGATTGGGATTTGGGCTCTTGCGGACCATAAAGAAAATATGTATAAGAATTAATTTTGTAGAAAGAAGAAAGTGGGCGGTGAAAGAGAACAAGACTTGGTAAGAAGAAAAAATAAATCATCAGTCTTCGGTTAAACCTTTCTATTTAAAGAGGTGGAGTAACTGGATGAAGAGATTGATAAATAAAAAAAGATGTGATCAATATGAAATTACTATGATGGTATCTCCTATTTGTCACTTTCTCGTTGATGTCCTTTTATGGCTTTCATTGATGGTTACAGGAACCATCTCAACCATCCTTTTCCCTTCATCGGTAAGTTTGTCGACAACCTTTTTAAACCACTCCACGATGTAGCTCCTCATTGGTGCCATGTTTATTTCATTCCATGTTTTTATATTGAAGAGCTCACCTTCCAAGTCCCTTAGATCAATAGAAATATTCCACAAAGCTTCTTCAATATCTTGATTTTTAATCAAATAGTCACCTAGCCAATTTTCCACGTCATCTTCAATATACTCAAGAATGCCATAGAATTTTTCAAATGATAATCCTTTAAATATCTCAAATTTTTCATCAAATGCTTGATGGGTTAAGAACAATGAGTTGAGTATCAATTTGGGGTCTTGGACCTCATTGGTGCTCCCAGCTAGGTCTATCTCAGTCAACTTTTTGAATAATTCTTCTATTCTGGTTATGGCCTGGCTGCATCCTTGGACAATAATATTCATGTTCTTAACCTTTTCCTTCCAACATGTGTTTAGTTGTTTTATCTGGTTCAGAGAAGGGGGACCGTCGTCTCTTCTTCTCAAATATATCATATTGTGTTAAGAACTAAACATCAATATAGCATACAGAAACCTCTAGAAAAGTACTCAATGCCTTGAAAAAGAGATAATATCAGATAATAAGCCTCTTCGAGGGGGAAACCTCCTTTTACCCCACTTAAATGTTCAAGTACAAGATGATTCAAAATGAAAATGTCTCCTTGGTATATATA
>ML803705.1:158198-180880 GCA_009831015.1 Picea engelmannii
TGAGACATTATCTCCATCTTCATTCAAAATAACATTAATGAAAGAATTGCTTAAACCAACAACCAATAGATGTTCTACAAAAATTCTGCTAGGGTCAAACCCTTTTACTCTTTCAACATATTTTAGATTGAGGCTGTGGAAGTGGCCCACAAATTCATCAATCTTGTTCATATTTATGAATATGAAGTCCCCAACTTTCCAAGGTAGAGGTATGGATTTATTTTTTCTCTTTTCATGGAAAAAATGTAACCAGTAGTTGTAGTGCCTTGCTATTTCAACAACAAACATTTTGTCAGATATGTGGCATGGAAGGAAGGAAGGATTTTCCTTGGAACCAAAAATCCTTACAACGTTATAATTCTTCATTTGTTCTAGTGTCCCCTTCCTATCCAGGAACTTACTCGCCTGGTCAGACATTCAAGGAGTGTCCTTTCAAAACAACAAGCCTTTAAAAACTGAGACAAAATCATTAAAAAATTCATAAAAATTTTAGGAGGCCTTGTGCCTCCATAATGTTTGATTCCATAAGGTTATTGTGTCAAACTCACAGTTTACCTTCTTACACACGGATAATCTCAGGAACTAACAACAATGTGCTATCGCGAAAACCAAATAAGATGACATACATAATTTATTCTCCTTCTTGTATTGCAACAATTGGGAAGAGATTTCAATGAAAATCAACTTACCCCAATCAAAGATGGACTGTTATTTGACCTTAAAATATAGAATGTAAAGAATCATCTGAGATATGCTGGTTGTAATTTCTTGTCCTGTTATCCTCGTGAAAAGCCATGCAATTTCCTGGAAGGTATTTTTAAATGAGCCAACTTGAAATCTCTTGATGTCCTCGGGGATGACCGCTGGGTTCTCTAGGAATTCAGGTAAGAGGTCCAATCCATTTTCATGCTTCTTTAAGAACTCCCTACAATATTCGTCCTTGAAGGTGAGTGTTTGTTAAGGAAGTCTCAACATCTTATGGAATACCTGGGGTGATAGAGAGATAGGGGAATGGTCCCACAACTGAATAATCCACTATCTTGGAATGTATCTCTCGGTGCACTAGGTGACCAACTCCTTACAGTCAAAGACTTCCAGGACACAACCTGCGCATGCAATTCGAGACATCCAGATTACTTCCTTTTGGGCATAAGGGGATGAGTAATAGGAATATGCTCTGGACCACTTAAAAATCTGGTCCTCACGCCCGAAAAATTCAATGTATCTCCATAGAAATGTTGTCAAGTTTCTACCATAAGTTGATGAGAATGTTCCCTTGCTCCATATTATGTTTAAAATGAACGTTTTTGGGGGATAATATAATCCTCCGTAAATCCTTCTTTAATGCGTTTTAATAGGAGATCTCCTTGAGCCTTTCACTTATTAATGAAAATACTTTTGAACCTGTATGGTAAGTTATTAACATTAAAAGAATAGTAAATTTGCATTGGGAAGGGCGCGAGGGTGGCAGGGATGAACAAGAGCAAAATATGATTTGAGATTTTTGTGAACCCAGGAACCTGCGAGTCCATGACGGTATAAGGTGTGAAATTGTCTAAGTATAGAATGATGCGGTGATCAGACAGATTCATCATAGGTGGAATGAGAATTTGAATTTCAGGGAGTTCGAGGATCAAAATGTAGATCATAGAACTTTTTTGGTGCAATGTGTATATCACAGAACATGGGAGCATGAGAGGTCAATCCCACCAACCTGCGATCATAAAATTGGCTAAGTATGGAACAACACGGAGGTCGGTCGGACTCGTGATGAGAAGTTATAGATGGAGATGAGAAACCATAAGTCTATGAACCTGGGAACCCACCATCTGAAAATGCGACTAAGTGTAGAACTAGAAAGGGATAGTAGGAGGGAAAAATGAAAAGGGAAAAATGGGTAATTATAGAAGAGGAAAAGAAAGGGATTTTTTTTTGGGAAAATAGAAAAGGGGAGGGAAATTTAGGAAGTGAAAAATTACCTCAAAAACATGCTCCAATTGTGGGATGATAACCCCCTATGGGTTGTCAAGAATCTAAAATCTCTCGTGACCAGGTGCTTTCGTCCATTGGGGTATGGAGTCAGATTAAGAATATACAAACTAAAAATAAAATTGTGTACAATGAGAAAGAAAAAGTGTTAGGAGAAGAAACCTTTCAAATTTTGTCCGTTGACATGCAACATTAACCTTTTTCCTTTCATGTCTTGAAGGACATATGATTTAAATCCCAATATATTTTTGACGACATAGGGTCCGATCGAGAGTGCTTCAAACTTTGTATGCATGGATGGCTTCTCCTTGGTTTTGTTCCAAAGCAGTACCAGTTCTCCCTTCTGAAATTTCTTCATAGTTGTGCTTTGATCAAAATATATCTTGACGCTCTGCTACCTCTAAGAAGTTTGATTCATGGCCTTGCATCGTTCCTCTTCCATCTTCAACAACTGATTGATTCTTTTCTGGATAGGCAAAGTGTCTTCTGTATCCTTAGTATTAACCACATAGATCAATGCATTAAGCTCGAGGCTAATCACAATTTTTTCCTCTTTCCCATAAACCAATAGATACAGAGACATCTCGGTGCTATCCTTCATGATGCAAACCCCCCTTCTCTCCTAAGGGATGCATAGCCTCCCGATCTAGGATCGATCAATAAATTGAGTCTGATTGACTCTTCAGTCCCTCAAGGACCTTCAATCAACTGAATCATCCCCCTTCTTCTTAAGGTGCAGGTTCTATGGAACCCGGAGGATTCTCCTTAACACTTTTAAAGCTTCAACGTATTTAGGCACTAGCTCTCCTCGTTAGCCCCTTCCTCTATGTGACCAAATATATGACTAGTCGCCTAAACGAAAGGTGCTTTGTGACTTCACCAAAACTCTTACTTCTAATTTCCTGAGTCACGAACCTACGACAAAACCAGATCTACGGTTCAACTCCCTACTTCGATCAATGATGGTGATCAAATTGCGATGTCATGATTCACGAGTTCTTGTAACTTTGCTTTTGACTTCTTTGAGTCATGAGTCAACAAAATGATGGACTCTCTCCATGTGTCCTCCTTGACGATGGATGGTCCCGATGATTTCAGAATGATCAATGGATCTAATCCTTTCATGCGTTTTCACTTTGTGAATCCTCATGACTCTGCCCTTTGACCATTTCACCCTATGAGTCAGCGAAATGCTGATCTCTTGCTACGTTTCCTGTCTTGATGGATGGTGTCGATGATTTCGGAATTTCGTGACCCTACTCCTCCTGTATACTTTAAAAGATTTAATGTTAGTGCACTTTACCTTGATTGGACGACTACGATCCTTTTGCATGCCAATCAGACGACTGAGATCCTTTCTTTGTGTTCTGATTGAACGATTGAGATCTTTTCTCTGGTGCTTGGATTGAACGACTGATATATTTTCTTAGCACTTAGATCAGAGGGTCTAGATATTTCCCCCCTGAGCTTACACTTCCTTCTAACTTAGAATATTTTCAAAATATTTAAAGGCTTTGACCTTTATCCTTCCTGCAAGTCCATTTCTTGGATCACGTTTACAATTCTTGGAAAGTGCTACCCCTCCTGAGCTTGATCTCTTCAAAGATTTTGATCTCCCAAGTACTTCTTACTTTTTTGGGAAATTCGTCAAACTCAGATCCAAATATTATTGAAAATAATTCTTTCCCGCCTTCCTGGCATCCTTCTGTTCTTGTCCTCGACTTCTTTATGGAGTCGCTTTGACTCTTCGTCGAATTCGAGACCTACGCACTCTTTGCAACCAATATTTACACAAGATTTGAGTTCTTGTGATAATTGTGCACACCTTGAGGAAGTCACCTTACAGTTCCTGCAAAGAAACCTTATGCTATTCCTCCCGAGCTTACAAGTCGAGACAGACTTGGTCAATGCAGTCCTTGCAGACTATGTGCACACCTTGCACCGACTCATGAGGAAAAGCGATTTAAATTTATGCAGAAATTTCAAAGATATACACACCTGTAACAAGATTCATGTATTCTTGAACAAACACAATAACAGGGAAATTACAAGCAACAACAACTTAACACATTGGATCAATTTTCCTCTGTTATCTTCATTCAAATTCAAGAAAACGGTTAAAGTAAAATTCAAACAACAATCACTTCTCTGCAATTCCTACTTGCTCACAACTATCATAACCCTTCTTTAGGGCATACAAAACCTCTCTTTATACAAAAGAAAACAAGCCAACTGCTACCTAATTGTGGTTACATCGAGACTAGGGTTAACTCCCAGGTCACACGTGCTCGTTCCGTCTCTACGCGCATGATATTTCCTTTTATTGTTTTCTATTAGCTTCACAAGATTTGCATTACTGGCTAGCATTCGAGACTCCGGATTGGTTCTCAGGCGTTGAGTTGTCCCGCCACGTGTACTTGCTAATGATGCTCCTGCATCATACTCCCCTGGGAAAAACTTCATGGACTCCTGTCCATGAGCTCTTGCACAGACTTTCCATGCTTCTGGATATCAGCTTCACTCTCCCAACTGGCATCTTCTATTGGGTGTCCCTTCCACTTGACCGGATATTCAAAATAGGTCTTCCTCCTGGTCTTCTTACCAATCCGTTGACCAATGATCTTTTCCATTTGTGGTTTTGCTGCTATAGGCATTTGTTTCTCCCACTGAATCTTCTCTTGATTTGTTGATCCCTTTGTGTCATCCCTCCTGTAAGGATACAAGTCTAAAACGTTGAATATGGGTGATATGCCCACATCATCTGGCATCTCGATCTCATAGGCGTTTGCATCAAACTTCCTCAAGATCTTACATGGCCCTATCTTATTCATCTTTAGCTTGTTATATGTCCCCCCAAGGAACCTTTCCTTCCTGAGATGTGCCATAATTTGATATCCTACTTCAAATTGAAGTTCTCTGCGATGTTGATCAACTCTATGCTTGTACTCTTCTCTATAATTCTGCAACTACCCTCTGATCTGGATATGGAGCTTCTGCATTTATACAACAAAATGTTTTGCTTCAACGCTTCTGATCTCACTCTGTTCCAAGTCTCTCAACTCAAATACTCCCCTGGGTTTCATTCCATACAATATTTGGAACGGGCTCTTCCCAGTGCTCCTGTTTGGTGAGTCGTTGTATGCAAATTCTTCTTGTGGAAGAATCTGATCCCATTGATTATGGTGCTCAGTGACCAGACTCCTCAATAATTTTCCAAAACTTCTGTTTACCACCTTAGTCTTTCCATCTGTCTGAGGGTGATAAGCTGAGCTTAAGGAAAAATCTGTCCCCACCTTCTTCCATAGTGTTCTCCAAAAATTTCCAACAAATTTTGTGTCTCTGTCCGGGACAATGCTTCTGGGTAGGACGTGAAGTCTCACAACTTGCTTAAAGAAAATATTTGCAACATGTGTTGCATCAATGGTACTCTGACATGGGATAAAGTGTGCCATATTTGAAAATCTATCCACCACCACAAATATGGAATCACATCCTCTTTGTGTTCTTGGCAGTCCTAACGCAAAATCCATGCTTATTGCATCCCAAGGCCTCTCTGGTATGGGAAATGGTTGATACAATCCAATGTTCTGTCTTTTACCTTTTGCATGTTGGCATATTCTACATCTGTTCATGAATTTTATCACATATGTTCTCATACCTGGCCAATAGTATGAACTGCTCAACTGTGCAAATTTCTTATCATGGCTGAAATGTCCAACCAATCCTACACTAAGATTTTCCTTCAAAAGGTTATCTCTCATTGAGCATTTTGGTATGCACAATTGATTCCCTTGAATAATAATTCCTCTTTAATCATATATTCTATCCACTGGCTCCTATCTCTTAGCACAAAATTCACACATGCTTCGTATGCTTCCTTGAAATCTGGGTCATCACTCTACATTTCTTCAAGGTGTTCGAACCCTAAGGTATTTACTTGAAATTCCTGCAGAATCAGACATCTCCTGCTCAATGCATCCACAAATTTATTATCATTCCCAACAATATGTTTTATGACAAAAGTAAAATTCTGCATAAACTCAATCCACTTTGCATGCCTCTGATTCAATTTTTCCTGTCTGGTTATGAATTGTAAAGCTTGGTTATCACTATACAAGAAAAATTCTTGTGGGACAAGGTAGTGTCTCCATTTCTTTAGGTTTATCAACAAATTCTCCTACTATATTTTCCTCATCACTAGTGTCAGGTGTCTCAAATGATCCTCTTTATTATTGTTAAATATTAGTATATCATCTAGATACACAACCACGAACTTGCCAATGAAATATTTTATTATTTCATTCATCAACCTCATAAAAGTACTCGGGGCATTGGTTAATAAAATGGCATAACAAGCCACTCATACGAACCTTCATTTGTCTTAAAGGCTGTCTTCCACTCATCACCTTCACTCATTCTGATCTGGTGATATCCACTTTTCAAATCTATCTTATAAAATAAATTTTCTCCACTTAAACAATCCATCAAATCATCTATTCTTGGTAAAGGGAATCTATACCTGATAGTGATCTTGTTGATGTCTCTCGAGTCTGTACACACTCTCCATCCTCCATATTTCTTTGGACTCAACACAGTTGACACTGTGCATGGACTCAAGCTCTCTCTAACCAAACCCTTGTCTAACAATTCCTGGACTTGGTTCTTTACCTCCTCATTCTCTCTAGGTGTCAGTTTGTACGCTACTTTGTTTGGTATACTTGCTCCTGGTATCAAATCGATATGATGGATGATACTTCTGATGGGTGGAAATGATTTAGGTAGCTCATCCACCACTATGTCAGCAAAATTATCTAACAATTCCTGAACTTCTTCAGGTAAATCATTCATCAAAGTACTAGTAAACATAACTCTGGGTTTCCTCACCACAACAAACTGCATCTCCTGTTCTTTCTTGACTTCTTTCAGGAGTTCCTTCCCACTCATGAGAAGTATGCTTGTGATGGCTTCCCCTTTCACTTTCTTATCCTCTATCAACAACAACATGTGTGTCCTACCATTCTTCTCCAAGGTGTATGTATTCTTCCTCCCATCATGAATGACATTCCTGTCAAACTGCCATGGTCTTTCCAACAACATATGGCATACATCCATGGGAATTACAAAACCTTCCTCATCATCAGGGATGTTCTATCCTCTGCTCCTTCTACTTCAACATTCCCTCTTTGTGCTTCTGAAATGTGAGCTTCTCCTCCTTCTTTCTTTTTTTGGGGAATTCCCAAGACATGTGCCCTGTCTTTCCCTAGGAATAACACCTTATTCCCCCTCTACCTCTTCCTCTAGAAGAGTTTCTTCCACCACCCTATCATCCTTGGGAACTTCCTCCTCTTTCCAAGTGATTGTGTGGAGTTTCAACCTTGTCCTTGGAGTTATGCACTTAGTCATGGGAAACTCCCTTGCCTTTGTTTGGGGATGATATTTTACCTCTACCTTGCTGTTTTTTTTTTCTATCCAACTTCTCTTCTACCTTCAACATGAACTGATAAGAATCCTCTACTGTCCTTACTGACATCATGTTGATCTCATCCTGGATTTCATACCTCAAGCCACTTATATACCTGGAAAATTTTTCTTCATCCCTCTCTCTTTGTCCAGCTCTGATGTTCAGCTTGTAGAACTCCTCTATGTATTCTTTGAATGTCATACCCTTCTATCTCAGGTTCTGTAGCTTCCTCAACAGATTGATATGATAATATTTGGGCATGAATATAGCCTTCAACTTGGCTACCATTCTGTCCCAATTCTTTATCTTCTGTTTGCCTCTACTTATCCTCTCATCATGTAGTTCATCCCACCATAGTGCGACATGTCCTTTAATCCCGATGACAACATGTCTCACCCTTTTCTCCCCATCGACATCTTCATAGTCAAAATATTTATCCATGGACCTTATCCAATCCAACAAATCTTCAACATCCAAATTGCCTTCATATATTGGGACCTCTATCTTGGCTCCAGCTCCCAATATAAAAACTACTTTCAACAAGTGTTCTTCGACAATGTGTTCCCATGCAACTTCTTCGACTTCTACATCTTTTCTCTCTACATCACTGACATCTCCAACATCAGGTGCTCTTCTCTGCGTTGCTTCCATCGCTTCCAACCTTGCACAAGGTTCTCGCATCTCTCTTTCTAGAAAATGATTGGCTAAAGGTGGATCCCCTCATCTTCTTGGTGGAATTGTGTTGACTGTCTCTCACACACAGAGTACAACTTCAAGTTCTTTTTATCCTTCGCCTAGAATATACAGATGAAAACATCTCTGATACCACTTGATGCATACCCCCATTCTCTCCTAAGGGCTGCATGACCTCTCGGTCTAGGATGGATCAAGAAATAGAGTTTGATTGACTCTTCAGTCCCTCAAGGACCTTCAGTCCACTGAATTTCCCCCCTTCTTCTTAAGGTGCAGGTTTTATGGAACCTGCATGCTTCTCCTTAACGCTTTTAAAGCTTCAACGTATTTAGGCGCTAGCTCTCCTAGTTAGCCCCTTCCTCTACATGACCAAGAATATGAACAATCACCTAAATGAAAGGTGATTCATGACTTCACATCTCGCAAGTTCACACTTCATGAATTGTCTCCCTAGACAATCAATGGTCCAGATCTCTTCGCGATCCGATGACTCAGATTAAATCTTCGCGATTTCGGGTTTCACGAGTTCCTGGAACTCTTACTTCTGATTTTTCGAGTCACGAACCTCTGACAAAACTAGATCTATGGTTCAGCTCCCTACTTCTATCAATGGCCGTGATTAAATCGTAATGTCATGATTCGTGAATTCTTGTAACTCTGCCTTTGACTTCTCTGAGTCACGAGTCAACGAAATGCTGGACTCTCGCCACATGTCCTCCTTGACAATGGACAATCTCGATGATTTCAGAATGATCAACGGATCTGATCCTTTTGCACGTTTTCACTTCGTGAATCCTCATGACTCTGCCCTTTAACCATTTCACCCTGCGAGTCAACGAAATGATGATCTCTCACCATGTGTCCTGTCTTGATGGATGGTTCCGATGATTTTGGAATTTCGTGACCATGCTCCTCCTATATACTTTCAAAGATTTGATGTTAGTTCACTTTACCTTGATCGGACCACTATGATCCTTTTGTGTGCTGATCAGATGGATACGATCCTTTCTTTGTGCTCTGATCGAATGATTGAGATATTTTCTCTGGCGCTCGGATCAAACGATTGAGATATTTTCCTTGTGCTTAGATCGGACAATCCATATATTTTCCCCCTGAGATTATGCTTCCTTCTAACTTAGAAGATTTTCAAAATATTTAAATGATTCAACCTTTATCCTTCCTACGAGTCCGTTTCTTGGATCTCGTTCACAATTCTTGGAAAGTGCTACCCCTCCTGAGCATGATCTCTTCAAATATTTCAATCTCCCAAGCACTTCTTACTTTTTCGGAAAATTCGTCAAACTCGAATCCAAATATTCTTGAAAAGAACTCTTTCCCGCCTTCCTGGCATCCCTCTGTTCTTGTCCCCGACTTCTTTATGGAGTCACTTCGACTCTTCATTGAATTCTATACCTATGCACTCTTTGAAACCAATCTTTACACAAGATTTGAGTTCTTGCGATGACAGTGTACACCTTGCGGCAGTCACCTTACAGTTCCTGCAAAGAAACCTTACGTTGTTCCTCTTGAGCTTATGATTCGAGACAAACTCAGTCAACGCACTCCTTACGGACTATGTGCACACCTTGCACCGGCTCACGAGGAAAAGAAATTAAATTTATGTAGACATTTCAAAGATATACACACCTGTAATAGGATTTATGTATTCTTGAACAAACACAATAACAAGGAAATTACAAGGAACAACAACTTCACACATTGGATCAATTTTCCTTTGTTATCTTCATTCAAATTCAAGAAAATGGTTACAGTAAAATTCAAACAACAATCACTGCTCTGCAATTCCTACTTTCTCACAACTATTGTGACCCTTCTTTAGGGCGTACAAAACCTCTCTTTATACAAAATAAAACAAGCTAACTGCTACCTAATTGTGGTTACATCGAGACTAGGGTTAACTCCCAGGTCACGCGTGCTCATTCCGTCTCTACGCGCGTGATCTTTCCTTTTATTGTTTTCTATCAGCTTCGAAAGATTTGCAGTACTGGCTAGCATTCGAAACTCTGGATTGGTTCTCAGGCACTGAGTTGTCTTGCCATGTGTACTTTCTGACGATGCTCCTGCATCACTTCGGGGTTGTCTTTCTTTCCCATAATGCTTTTTTCAGCTTTAGATGCCAATTCCTCTGGTTTCTATCAATGGTTTTCTTCAATATCTGCACAAGTGTTTTTTTCGTGTTTTTAGTAAGGCCATTTCCTTGTGGATAATAATTCAATGATTGAACCATGATGATCCCATATTGTATGAAAAACTCCATGAAATTTGACCCAATTAAGATCGATCCATCGTCCGTGATAAATTTATCAGGGATACCAAACCTTGACAAAATTTTGTCCTTAAGGAATCTAATCAATTCTTTGACATCATATTTCTTTAGCACCACCACTTTTGTCCATTTCATAAAATAATTGGTAGTTGTCAGAATGTACATATGCCCCTTGCTAGATTTCAGATTAATCGTCCCAACAACATCAAGTCCCCACTGGGAAAATGGTTTTTCCACCACAATTGGCTGCAAAGGCATCACAACTTTCTTCATTTTTCCTGAAAACTGTTGACATGAAAAACATATCCTTATTGCGGCATACAAATCCCTGAATATTTACAACTAGTAAAATCCCACTCTGATTATTTTGTGGGCAATTGCAGTAGGTGCAAATTTTCCACCACATATTCCCTCATGGAATTCTTTGATCAGTCTTTGAGCTTGATTCTCATTGACGCATCTCAGCAGTATGCCATCAAAATTTCTTCTAAAAAGTATGTCAGAAATAAACACGTATTGGTTTGCCTTCATCTTGAGTTTCCTTCACTCCTTGGGATTCATTATAACATGGAATTTCCTGGACCTTAAATAGAATATGATATCTCCGTACCATTCTGAATCAGCTAATGGTTCTCCGAATGAGATTGAAATCATCCCATCAACCAAGTCCCCATTCACAATAAGCTTGCATAAACCTTGTCCTTTGATTTCCTTCAAAGTTTTAATATCAATATCATACTCTTGAATTTTTGCTAACCAATTAGTCCATTTCCCTTCTCTCGGCTATTGATTCAGAAGCATCTTGACTGGTGATGAGGGAACATAAGCTATAACATGGGAGTTTAATATATACGTTTGAAAGTGTGCCAAAACTTTTATAAGAGCCAAGGCATATTTCTCGAGTTCTGAATACCTCAACTCATAGTCGTGTAGGGTTTTTCTCATAAAACATATCAAGATTTCTTCTCCATTGCTATTTTTCTGAGTGAGGATGGACGCAATGATTGCCTCTATAGAAAATGAATAGATAACAAAATATATTTGAAAGTCTAGACTAATAGGGATGGGAGTGGTAGTGATTGCCCCTTTGATATGGTTGAATGCTTCATGAGTATCTGTTGTCCACTCAAATCTCTGCTCCTTTTTCAACAACAAATTGATAGGTTTTACGATGCTTGCGTAATCAAAGAAAAATCTTCGAACAAAATTGATTTTCCTGAAGAATGAATGGACTCCCTTTTTATACATGGGGGGGTTGAGTTCATTAATTGATTTATCTCTTTCTAGATCTATGTAAATCCCTTCCTTGCATACAATGTGTCCCAACAACTTGCCTTGAGTCACAACGAACAAACATTTCTTTGGGTTCAAAGAAATGTTATATAATCTACATCTTTCAAAAACCTTTCTTAAATGATGGATGTGATCCCCCCTTTTGTTTCAATGCACTACCAAGTCATCTTGATAGTCTGCCATAAAATTTCTTCTCTATCTGATGGACGCATGATCCATGGCCCTTTGGAAATTGGCTCCACCATTCTTCAACCCGAAGGGAATTCTAGCATATGCATATGTTTCCCATGGTGTGATAAATGTTGTCTTTGCTCTATCTGCCTCAGCTACTAAAACCTGATTATATCTAGAGAAACCATCCAACATAGACATGCAGGCTGATCCAGTAACTTGTTGTAGCATAAACTCCATGTTGGGAAATGGAAAATTATCTTTTATGCTCGCTTTGTTTAGATCTGTGAAGTCAACTCACATTCAGATTTCCCCGGTCTTCTTCCTGACAATCACTAGATTTGAAAGCCAGCCTGAATGTTTGATGGGATAGAGTATCCCTGCCTTCTTCAACTTCTCCAACTCAATTTTTACCAGAGGTTTCAGCTTGGGATTCATCATTCTATTTTTTTGTTTCACTGGTTTAGCTTCTTCCCTCAAGGGAATGATATACTGGAATATCGTTTTATCATAGGCCTTAAAATCATCATAGCTCCAAGTGAACACATCAATATATTCTTTGAATAAGGAAACATATTTATCAACCTCTTCGGGGGTGAAATCAACTCCCAAATTGACATATTTCGGGGACTGGTTCATTCCAATATTGACTTTTCTTGTTTCTTTCACCTTTCAAACTAAAACTTCTTCAAGAAGATTCTTGTCATGATCGTTTTTGGTAAACAAAGATTCATCTTGTATACAGTCTTCCACGACGACAATTGAGCTATCCTCTTCTTCATCATCATCGTTTAACAAAAAATTCTCCAATTGCTCATCATTCTCCAATACTTGTAAGTACTCAATATTATCGGGAACGGATGGCCGAAAGGCTATTTCTACCTGGAAAGACGTTTTTCTTAGGACACCATGTGTGTTTGATAATGAGGCTGCCAATGCTAGTGAATGGGCCTTGTGATTCTTGTCCCTTGGAATGAAAGCGATGTTGAAAGAGATAAAACATTCCATCAGTTCATTAACTCTTTTGAAATACATCTTAAGTCTTTCCTTTTTGATTTTGTACTTTTGGGTAACCTAATTGATGACCAACTCTGAATCTCCAGTCACAATGAGATGTTCTATTTTCATTTCTTGTGCAAGGATTATCCCCTGGATCAAAGCTTCATATTCTACCTCATTATTCGTGCATGGAAACTCTAGTCTTACATCGTGTGGATGTGTTGGTTTACTACTCTTCTATTATGTCTGAGTTTATTGACCCAGGGCTCATGTCTATTCGGGTTTCCAACAAAGCCTCTAAAACTATCGGCCCTCCTGGTAAACCAGAAGGAAACACAACACATAGAATGCGTTGCACAGTCTCACCCAAGATAGCTTTAATGAGTGGCTGTAAGACTCAAGTGTTTATAGCCTAGGATTGAGTGTGAGATAAGAGAACTATATATTGAACCATTTATTATAACTTGTACACACATTATACTGTTATTGATGAATATGCAGGAATTATAACAACTCATTCATTCAACATAATAATAACTGCTAAAGACAATAAATATATGTATGCATTCATCACATAACATAGATGTTACTGTGGTTCACCCCCTCCTGGGCTACGTCCACAAAGATTTGTCTCTCAGCTCTTTTGTTATAGTATTTCCGCATTTACAGCGCCGCGCGCTTACAACTACTCTCAATCAAGTAAGATCTATATGAGGCAGAATAGGTCACACCAGGCTCCCCAGCATGTGATCTAACCCTAAATATCTACCCTCCTCCATCCTCTCTAGCTCAACAACTTATACAAAAATAGATTATACAACAAAATATTACATATCGCATCAACTCATGCCTGACTAAAATAGTAACAAAAATAATCCCCACCCCCTTTGATACCTAAGTATCTGTATTTATACGCTTTTGGATATTCAACCATTACAATACATTACCAAAACCCTAAAACTACCATCGTTAGGTCTTATTCTGCATGAACGCGTGCCCTTCTTTCTTCTAGCTGTCGTTTTCCTTGTGCATGCTTTCTTTCCCAAAATCATCTTGCTTTCCCTCTTTGGCCTACCTCCAATAGGCCCCCAACACTAACATGTGGCTCATCTCGATCCACCTAACCACTGTGTGCTTCCTCAATCTCCTTAGTGATTCCTGGACCTTTTCCTTGAGCTCTACTTCCTGTGTCTGCGCTTGCGCAGTCTTCTCCTTGAGTGTGTCCACTAGCTAGGTTGCAATTTCATCACTGATCAAGTCCACACACATTTTCTGGGTCTGTGCTATATGTTCCTTGGCTTCCTCTGCTTGTGGCATGACTTATGCTACCCATTCTTGCAACGGTTCCATTTGAGCCTACTGCTCCTATTTCTATGTTTGTGCAGTGGTGAGCTCTTCCTGCAATCTCTTCATGTCCTGCGCCCCCTTGACGCATTCTGTGATTGGCATTGTCTTCTGTTGCTGCTTAAGGTCTTGGATCACTCTGTTGATCCTTTCTTCTTCCTTGTCCCACTTTTGAACTTGTTGATCCTCCTCTAACTTAGTCCACAATTGCACTTCTTTATCGAACAAGCCAGTTGCTGTGCTGACCTATTGCTCTATCTCCTATAGTTGCGTCATTGCCTCCTGCTTCCTTTGCTCCTTTACTACTGGTGGTGTGTTTGGTGTGAGATGCTCTTGGAGATTCTCGATCTCCTTCTCGTATTGATCAATTTCATGCGCAATCTGATCAATCTTTTTTGCTTCTATGATTTCATCCCTCTGCGCAACTTGTGGAATCTTCTCGTAAGTTCCCGCCACTTTATGATCTAATATTTTCATGCGCTCCTTTTCCTCCTGGGTATATAACTTATCCTGCTCGTAGACTATTTTCAGCGTGTCCCTTCTCTCTATTGCATGCTTCAACTTGTCTAAGTCTTTATGTGTGTGAGACTGTACCTCATGGTTTATGCTAACTTGTAACTTATGTAGGGCCCTGGATGGCATCCACGTTAACACCAATTGGATTTGGCTTAAGTCCTTCAGGGGTGTCTGCCCCACGATCTAGTCCATGTGAAACATACTGGGTGTGATTTGGAATGTGGCATTCGACTGCAGTATTAGATGGATTGGGTCTCATTATTCTTCTTCCACTCTTTACTTTGTTTGTGGTGCTGATGGTTCCATTCCCCTACTGCTTCCTACTGTCTGTACTTCTCCTATTTTCTTGATGAACTGCCGTATGTCTTCCAGCTCCTCTTGAATCCTATCCCTGTGATGTGCAACATGGTCAAAATCCTTAGTTAGACAATCTTGGACCATTCGGGCTATCATTTCTCCATCGTCATTCGTGATCATATACTTTGGAAGTGTTATTTATGCCTTCGTTTTCTTGCGTGCACCTCCTATCTACATGACTTTCCTCTTATTGCCACCTGGTTCCTGTGTGTTGGGACTTGCTGCGGTCCCTTGCTCGACCTTGGCCTATTTCTTCTGCTCTTTGGCCGACTGCATATGATCCTTATTCCCATTCTAGGTACCTGTCTTCGTTGGCCCTTGGTTTGTCTGTGGTGTTTTTCCCTGGCCCATCCTTCATCTCTTGGGCACTTGGATTTCCTTTGGCTGCGTTTCTCCCTACCTTGCCTCTTCTTCTGTTGTTCTTTCCGGAAATTCCCGGGTAAGGACTGGAATCTTCCACTCATCGTCCAATTCACTGATGACCATGTTGATGTCACCCTCTGTGATACAATAGCGCATCTGTAGCCATTCTTTATCGGGATCCTTCCTCACATGTATCCACATTGTATGTTGTGTGGCCTGGAAGTTGGCGATGTCTCTATACCATGCAACAACTTGTGGTGTGATCCTCCACATGTTGGATATGGCTTCTTGCAGGTCACATAGGTATCCTTCAAATATGGACCCGTTCATCCTTTTGTGCCTAACATCCGACATGGTTTTCAGAAGTAAGTATCTTGCTCCTTGATTCGGCTTGGGTTTGGTACCAAAAATTACATACCTTGGCTCTCTCCATCCCATGAAGGCTATTAACGTGATTAGCCATGAATAGTGAAAATCTATGCCTAAATCATGTGCATCTTTGCAGTCATCTAGGAATAAGTTCAATAGGTACGGTTCCCAGCTCATTGTTGTGCCCTCTGTGCACTGAGCTGCAACTGCAACAACCACAGCTGGGACTTCCTCCCCGCGAAATTTTCTCAGCAACTTACAGGCTAATATTTTTTTCCTAATTATGTTGCATCATCGTTGATCCTCTTGATAATGATCCATCGTGTCCCCCTGTCGGTGCCATACTTATTCTTCATCTCTTCTTCTAGTGATTTCTCCCTGGATTTGTCATCTAGAAACTGTGCAGGATCCATGCCCCGTGATGGAAATCCTATTATTTTGGTGATAAGATCTACGTCTATTGAGATGAACTTGTCCAACCAGATGTCTCCACCATGTGTGACTGCTAATAGCTAGTTGACACAACTGATTTCATACTGCCCATGACCAAAATGTGGTAGGTATATCGGACCTAAAATTTTTGTCTTCTACAACCCTGTTGCCCATTGGAGTGGCTAATTAATTGGTTCCCCAAACTGATTCATGCCCACCATCTCCATGTACACTCTCTTTGCAAGTTTCAGAAACTTGTCTTCATCTGCTACATCATGGTCTAAGTATTTGAGCTTCCCTATATGACCCAACAAGTCTGGTCCTACTTGTACCCCATCTAGTATACGTGGTAGAATGATTGTTGAGAGAGGTTGCTTGCGAGGTGACTTAGGTATCTGCAACTTGTCTTTCTTCGACGGTGGTGGTGGCTGGCTCGAAGTTCCAACGACTTATGGTTGTTCCTCAATATACCATTACGACCAACCTATGATATCTTTGACCATTCCTTCTGGTGGGTGGTTTGATATGGTCATTTGAGACTTGTCTGGCTCAACTGCCGCTTCCCTATTTGGTGTCATTCCATTGACTTTCGGGGTGCTTCGATGTTTTCTAGTTGCACCTCCTTCAAGGTTTCTGCGTCCTGGTTCAATTGCTCTTATACCTCTTCCAGTATATCTATGTTTGTGCCCTCCGGTGCTGGCTGCTGGGTTTCTTCCAGTATAGGTGTAGGTTTCACTAGTGCTATGCCTGGAGATGGGATTTCATCGACGTTGAAAATCTACGACGACTACTGTTCACCTTCTTCTACATGTACTCATGACCTGGTCTAAACTTTGGTTTTTCTGGCAGTCTGACTCACTTTTGCTTTCTTTGGTGGTACCATGGTGGTGAATGTCGAATGTTTGTTGGGTTTGACTAGTCTTTGTGACCTCTATGAACTCAAGTCTATTCTTCTTAACCTCTATCGCTCTCTGTCTATTCTCTTTTCACAAATAGACTCTTTATTCCTGCGTCTGTGTGTTGTATGGAAAACGCATGAAGCTTATTGAGGACGCTTCTTTAATTGTGGGTTCAATGCACCTTCTGCGGTTTCGTACTTGCCATTACTCTTCCTTGCTGCCTCTAGTTGGCACGATTAATGTGGCATCCCATCGTTCCTTTCCGTCCTTTAATTCCGCCTAGTGCTGTCATGCTGTACTGCTTTTGCCGACTTTCCTTTTCCCGCTTGTTTCCCTTTGTATGTGACCGTTGTCCTTCTCCTCACTGATTTTGTGTTCCTAAGTGTGCATGCCTTTTCTTCCCCTAGAGCATTGCGCCTCTGTTGGTACTATTTATAGTTTTTGTTTTTACTGCGCGGTGGGTGGTCGACTATCCTTGTATAGATTCAATCGTCTCCAATTGATCATCCCTCTGAGTTCTGCGCTTGATAAGTCTCTTAACTATACAACTCCTCCATCTGTGACATATTTTACTCGTATGGTCCTAACCAATGCATTCTAAGATTTCTTGGGTCCTGAAATGATTTGCTGTCATACATCAACACTAAATCTCCTTCCTTGAAAGTTTTCTTCTTTATGTGTCTATCATGCCAAGATTTTTCCCTTACTTTCTGAACTTGTTGGTGAAATCCTGCTAAGATACAGTCTTCCTCCATGGTCATTAGCTGATTCAGACTCTTCTGTACTGCGCTTCGTTATGTCATTTGTGTAATTGCTGTTGTTCGTACTCTGTAAATTTTGTCAGGCTGAATAGACAAACGACAGAGGTGACTGTTTCAACTAACTTTAGAGCTGAGGCACTAGCTTGCTCAACTCAGAGAGGACTCTCTTGTGTCACTGGGTATATATATGGGAATCAGTGGCTAGTTTTGGTTTGTTTGGGGGTTTTTATAAAATTGCTAGCAAGGAAGGAGAGGAACACTTTGGGCTATGGAGTCAAGAATAAATATTACATTGTCAGACCTGAGGACTATTTACAGGAGAAAGGCTAAATCAGGTAGTGATTCCGAGTTTATATGAATTTTGTTTCATGGCGTTGGAAGAAAAAGAAACACATAACTACATTGAAGCATTAAAGAAATGAAATCGGACATAGTTCATAAAGAGATAAACATGATCTAAATTGTTAAGCCGAGAGTATTGAATGATGAATTCTAGACCTTTAATCCTTCAATTTAGACAAGAAGAAGTGTGAATGAAATATAAGCTCACATGAAACACATACTATGAAAATAGACAAGACTCATATCATTGCGAGTTAGAATATTTTCATAAACTATCTAAAATCTGCCTCTGCATTTATATATTCATAATAACCCTAAAATTTACAAAGGTCTTTCTGCACATAGGGCAGGCTCCCCCTTATCCTTTCTTATTCTCTTAGATAATATATATATATATATATATAGAAGATTTCTTTTTGGAATACAAAATGTTCAGACTTCTCGTATTTCCAGGATTAGAGGTTAGTTACAAACAAGAAATGATTTGTAATAACTGTTACCCTTCTTTAGAGGGACCATTAGAAACAGGTTCATCATATTTAGATGCCAACTGTCCAAAACTTGCTGGGAGGTACTTATCTTTACTTGATAATTTATTTTAACTTAGCAATCTCATCCTTTAGAGTATCCAACCAGATTGGTTGATTCTCTCCAACACTTTCAACCATTTCGACTATGACCTCTTTCTTCTGTCGTTTGGTCCATTACTTTTTTACAACTCACCTGTTGATGACCAGATCCTTCATAATGGGATTAAGCTTGAATTCCAATCTGGAATCTATAACAGGTTCTGTATGAAACTTTTTCGCCAATATACGTGCAATTGCCCATTCTTTACTGCTCATAGGTAAACTTGCCACGTTGCCTGAATAACCGGTTTCACCGGACGTAGCTTGGTCCATGTATCCTAGTTTCATAGACACCAAAACGTTTTGATAAAGATCAAAGAGTTTAGCAAATTGCAAATTACTTCGCTCACAGATAAAAATAATGCCTTCATACTTGGGTAATTATAGAGTTCCAATCATGAAACGCTGACAGATTTGCTGACAAGTACGTTGATTTACCATGCTTGGCCAATCCATTTCAAATGATTAGTGTTCAAGTTCATTAAATGGCGGCGTTCACCTAACATTATATGGTTGTGAAGTACCGAACGAGTGAGATAGAGTGATTTCAACCAGCTGCCACCAACACCCCACGAGTGTTTGATTTGATGTATAGGAACATGTGATATCGGGGTTTTGGCGAAAATAGTTTTAGGAAACCCACCTTTTGCCCCGACGTACCTCTGGGGGCGATGCACATCCATATTGAAAACCACAATGGTTTCCCTGGTTCACCTCTATATAGTTAAGTCCCATGTAATTTTGCCGCCTGATATGGGCTCCAACCATTGATCAACGGTCTACAAAGCTTTACCTTTTTGCACCTCCCCTATACTTGTATTTACACCACCATGCATGTCCTGGTTCTCTAAATTATCAATTTTCCAATCTGTCAAGATCCCATGACGATGTAACTTTTGCTAACTTCCTAAGACCTGGATCTTGTCTGAAAAAATGTTATGGTGACAACATAGGCTGCAATTGGGGATGCTATCCTCCCTGTGAGGTAGCAAAGAACCTGTAGAACCAGTGCCTGATCCCTTGGGATGATCCCAAACTTGTGCGTGGGCCTCGTTCCTACCTTCTCACTGGTGTCTGCTACAATCCAAACTCTGCACACCGTTCTCGACTGAACACTGGATATACCACTGAAAACTGACTGTACACAATACTGGAAACAAAAACTGAAAGTCCTTGTCTATTCACACACTCCTATCTACTCTAAGTACTGAAATTAGCCATTAATCAAGTGAAATCAAAATTCCAATGCAACCATGTGAGCATTTTATCCACTATCTGTTTATCTTGCACAAAGTTGCTCCAAGTCCCACTGACCGATATTTCATTTAAAAATTCATCCATGATTTTCAAAAAAGTAAAAACATTTGGACTGTTTGTTTCTTTTAATAGGATTGTGAATGGATCTTTCACAATATGCGTAAAACAATCGTCGTGTGTCACTCCCACAACATTTATGTTTTTAAGTGATTCAACTTGTCGACTTCTGAAAAACCGACAGAGTTGTTGAGAAGTTCGGTAGCAAATATTTCCTGAATCATAAAGAAACCAAGGCTGGAAAGCGTCATCTAGTGTGAAAATATTCATATCTGGTATAGACATTGATTCGTTGAAATCCACCATTCCGATCGTAAACCTTTCTCATATAATGAGTCTCGAGATCATGAATCACATGAGAGAACGATTTCTTTTTAGGACTCAAGATAGAAAAAACAAGATTCTTCCATAAGGGTTGTCTCCATCCATATCCAGGCTCTTCAGAAATAGCGTCATTACGTAATTTTCAGGGGAATATAGGAAACCTTGAAATACCTTATTTTGTGGGAAATATTTTCGAACATCTGCGTTAGTTCTAGGACAAAGGAAAAGACTCTCGATAAAAATTTCTTGATTAAATTCTAGATTGAAATACCCTTCCAAGAGATGATCGTGCAATGCATGTGAGTGTAGTCAATTTTCTTTAATGATGACAACCCTTTCTTGTGAAACAATGCTACTATGAATATAGTCAGAAGTCTTTATCCTTTCCGAAGTTTCATAATTTTCTCTTAACCATTCAAAGGAAGAAAAACATAAGGGGAGAGAGTTTTCACCTGTAAGCTTGATGCTTTCATCACTTTCAGCTTCATGATTGGATATTTTATGATTTGAAACGCCATTTTGTTTCAATAATTCGAATGATGAGAAACATAATGGCAAGGTTTTTTCACCTAACTCACAACCTTCTTCATTCTTCTCAGTATTATCATAGGTACATTTTTACATCTTTTTGGGATTTTGGATACGCTCACGTTCAGCCTTTTCTTGGACCAATGACTGCATTTCTAAATCTACAAAGTTTTCTTCAGAACAAAGAACAGGGTTATAAAGAATTTGAGAAGAGTGTTCCAATGTCTCGTCAATCTATTTTGTTGGTTTGGTGTGACTTTGCATTGGCACAAATTCGCTTACCTCAACAATAATCTGAGAATTTTCTTTCAACAATTTGAAACTAGTGAAGCATAGAGGTAGAGAGTTTTCTTTTTTTGACCTGATGTCCTTCTCCCCACGGTACTGCTAAAGAAGAGATTCTTTAGTATCAAGATCATCTTTGTGTTTGTCATATATAAGCAAATCAACATCATATGCAACATCGTCCAATAAGAACAGACCTGGAAAATTTATTTGTTCTTCAACAAACTGATTTTCAAACTGATCCTCCTAACTGTCTACAAAATGACCAGCTTCCTGCTTATCATGAGGTGGATCAGAGGGTAGAGCAACACCTTTTATTTTAACAAATGTAGTGTGATTTTTAACACGATCAAAAGCATTTGAGACTTCAAGAGGGTTTATGATATTATCCATTCTACACTTAAGATTCCAATCTACTATCTCATGTTCATATTCACTTTTATTTTCTTTATCATTTAACTCCTCATTTTGGATTTGTTTACATGCTTGGATGTTGTGCTGAATATCCTGGGAATCATCAAACATTTATTGTAAGGACTTGGGTCTCCTTTCCATCAGGAGGAAAGACAAATCTGGATGAAGAGTTGTCATATAATGGAACATGGAAGCTGCTTCAGTGGGTTGAATTTCTTCAGGAAATTTGTAATAAATACTTGAAAACCTTCTACTGAACATAGATATAGCTTCGTCGTTATACCATTCCAAGGCATAGAAATCCGCAAGTTGTAGCTCCAAATATTTCTTCTTGCCCCAAAACTTCAAGAAAATGTTCTTCAATTCCTCCCATGAGCTAATTGTATCTGGTCGCAAGTGTCTAAACCAATCTTTGGTGTTCCCTTTCAAGGATTTAGAGAAGGCTCTCATGCAAACATCGTCATGGTCAATCTTGAATAAATCTATGAAATGCTCAAACCCTTGGATGTTCTTTTCAGTTGAGATGACATTAGTTTCTCCATCAAACATAGGTAGATACTCATGATTATTTGGAGGGAAATCATGGAGGACTTGGGGTAGCTTCAAGGGTATGTATCTAAGTTGGGCTCTGGAGGACGTAGAAATAGGGGAAGAGGCATTAGCCTTGGATTTATGGGGTTTACCAACTTGATCATGGTCATCACATGGCCCAGTTGTAAAAAGTAATGTCCCCCACCTCTTAGAGAGGTGAGGAGGAGACTCAATAGCATGGGCACCCCCACTAGGTCATAGTCTCACACTGAAGGGGGGAAAGTCAAGAAGTTAAAAGTTATATTTTTAAGTTGACTTAAGAAAGGGAAAGGATAAAGGAGTAATAGATAACTCAATAGAAGAATAGAAGATTAACCCTGG
>ML803705.1:188541-204379 GCA_009831015.1 Picea engelmannii
GTATTGATCTTACATTGCTCATAATAAAAAGGTCAGATCTTTGCTTGTGCTTCTACATCTTGAATATATTGTGATCTCCATGTGTTGATGAATATTGTATGCACTTAAAAACTCAATAAATTAGTAGTAGTTAGTGATTCCAATAAAGAATTTGGTTTGGGATCATTACATAAAACTCTTATCGAGATCATCGATACGGTGGGGGTATGCATGTGCAATTTTAAGAGGATGATGAATGATTTCAATTTTTTCTTGATCATCATTAGAATGCAGGAGGTAAAGAAAAATTTGTTTGGCATTTTCAAGGAGAAAGCAGAGGCAACTTATAACAAACAACTGAATGCCCTGGAAAAATTTCAATTTTAAGTACCTGTTTTCTTCCATAATGTCTTTTCATGCCCCTGTCAAGGGATTTTATTTCTCAGTTTGATCTTTGAATTATGTTTGAAACTTGAGTGGAGTCGCCATAGAAAATTCAAATTTCTGGATTCTTCTACCAATGGAATCACCTTCGAACTGATTTTTGATGTGTGGAGTCACCAAAGTAGGAATACAGCCAATATGTGCTTAAGTGTCTGATGCTCTCAGAACTTAGAACTCAACCATGTCGTTCTTCCCAAGGAAAAATGTTTCAATTCCTTTCCCGACAACGACGCCAGAAGGTTAGCACTCTGTAAATTTTTTCAGGATGAATAGACAAACGACAGAGGTAACTATTTCAACCAACTTTAGAGTTGAGGCACTAGCCTTCTCAACTTAGAGATGGATCTCTCATGTCACTGGGTATATATATGGGAATCAATGGCTAGTTTCGATTTGTTTGGGGGTTTTTATAAAATTTATAGCAAGGAAGGAGAGGAACACTTTGGGCTATGGAGTGAGGAATAAATAATACATTGTCAGACCTGAGGACTATTTAGAGGAGAAAGGCTAAATCAGGTAGTGAGTCCGAGTTTATATGAAAATTTTTGCATGGCTTCGGAAGAAAAAGAAACGCATAACTACAAAGGAGCATTACAGAAATGAAATCGGACATAGTTCGGAAAGAGATAAACATGATCTAAATTGTTAATCCGAGAGCATCGAATGATGAATTCTGGACCATTAATCCTTCAATTTAGACAATAAGAAGTGTGAATGAAATATAAGCTCACAGGAAACACATACTATGAAAAGAGACAAGACTCATATCACTTCCAGTTAGAATCTTTTCATAAACAATCTAAAATCTACCTCTACATTTATATATTCATAATAACCCCAAAATTTACAAAGGTCTTCCTGCACATAGGGCAGGCTCCCCCTTCTCCTTTCTTATTCTCTTAGATAATATATATATATAGAAGATTTCTTCGTGGAATACAAAATGTTTAGACTTCTCGTCATTCTAGGATTAGAGGTCTGTTACAAACGAGAAATGATTTGTAATAACCATTACCCTTCTTTAGAGGGACCATTAGAAACAAGTTCATCATATTTATATACCAATTGTCCAAAACTTGCTGGGAGGTATGTATCTTTACTTGAGAATTTATATTAACTTAGCGATCTCATCCTTTAGAGTATCCAACCAAACTGGTTGATTCTCTCCAACACTTTTAGCCGTTTTGACTATGACCTCTTTCTTCTATTGTTTGGTCCATTTCTTTTTTAGAGCTCGCCTGTTGATGACCAGATCTTTCATAATGGGATTAATCCTGACTTCCAATCTGGAATCTATAACAGGTTCTGTGTGAAACGTTTCCGCCAATATACATGCAATTGCCCGTTCTTTACTGCTCGTAGGTAAACTTGCCACGTTGCCTGAATAACCGGTTTCACTGGACGTAGCTTGGTCCATGTATCCTAGTTTCATAGACACCAAAACATTCTTACAGAGATCAGAGAGTTTAGAAAATTGGAAATTACTTCACTCACGGATAAAAATAATGCCTTCATACTTGCATAATTATAGAGTTCCAATCATGAAACATTGACAAATTCGATGACAGGTATGTTGATTTACCATGCTTGGCCAATCCATTTCAAATGATTAGCACTTGAGTTTGTTAAATGGTGAAGTTCACCTAACATTATACGGTTGTGAAGTACCGAATGAGTGAGATAGAGTGATTTCGACCAGCCTCCACCAACACCCCATGAGTGTTTGATTTTATGTATAGGAACACGTGATATCGGGGTTTTGGCAAAAATGGTTTCAGGCAACCCGCCTTTCACCTCGACGTGCCTCTGGGGGCGATGCACATCCATATTGAAAACCACAATGGTTTCCCCAGTCTACCTCTATATAGTTAAGTCCCATGCAAGTTTTCCGCCCGATACAGGCTCCAGCTGTTGATCAATGGTCTATAGAGATTTACTTTTTTGCGCCTCTGCTATACTTGTCTTTACGCCGCCAGGCATGTCCCGGTTCTCTAAATTATCAATTTTCCAAACTATCAAGCTCCCATGATGATGTAGCTTTTGCTAACTTCTCGAGACCTGGATCTTGTCTGAAAAAATGTTACGATGACAACGGCTGCTACGCGCAAGCTTGGTACTAAAAACTCTAATGACACCACTGCTTCTTGGCCATAGACCAATTTAAATGGCGTGTGCCCTGTCAAATATTTGCACGTAGTCCTGTATGCCCATAATACTGCTTGTACTTTGAGGTCCCAGTTGTCTCTGTTGATGTTATAGATCTTTGTCAACACGTTCTCCAAGATTTTATTGAATGCTTCCACTGTGCCATTTTCCTGTGGGTGATATGGTGTGCTCTTCTGATGATGGACTTCAAACTCTTCAGTCATAGGGTTGATGGCGATGTTTATGAAGTGTGTGCCTTGGTCGCTCATCAAAACTCTTGGGCATCCAAATCGAGTGATTACTTGCTCAAATAAAAAATGCGTTGTTGTTTCTGCGCTGCAATCCTTCACTGGTGTGACTTCCGCCCATCTTGTTAGTTACTCCGTCGCGGTGATAATGTACCTTTCTCCTGTTCTTTTTGCTGGTGGGTTGATTGGTCCCACAAAGTCTATTTCCCACTTATCGAATGCATGCAATGTTACTCGTGGTTGTAATGGAATCTCATCCCTTTTGTTCGGTTTGCCTACCCTTTGACATACATCACATCTTTAACAGTACTCCTTCGAGTCTCTGTGAATCATTGGCCACCATAGTCCTGCGCGCAATACCTTCTGCGCGATATCTTTGCCTGCATAATGTCCTCCTACTATTCCCTCATGGGTTTCTGCTAAAACTTGTGGTCTTTCGTGTTCTAACACATACTTTTACAAAATGCTATCTATGCCCATTTTGTATAGGTGTCCTGCAATCAGTTGATAGTTGACAACACATACTACTAGGTTTTTCTTATGTGCGGTGTTATAATCTTGCGGCACAATACCTGTGCTCAAGTACTGAATGATATATGCAAAATATTGATCATCGATTTGGACAGACAATAACTGTTCATCCATAAAGTTGTCCTCTAAATTTGTAGGTTCCTCTCCATTTGTGACCCTTGATAGGTGGTCAGTTCCTACGCTCAATTTTCCTAGTTTGGCGATTACTTCAAAGTCAAATTCTTATAATAGGAGTAACCATCGACAAATTATCCCCCCCAACACTAGCTTGTTGAATAGATATTTTAGGGCTTAGTGATCTATGAACATATTGAAGTGTTTTCCCAATAAGTAATGTCTAAACTTTTGCAGTGCATAGACCATAGCTAGGCCTTCCCTTTCTGTAGTGTTATAGTTATGTTCTGATTCTGATAACTTTCTACTTGTGAATTCTATCAGGTGATCCAAGTCTCCCACTCCTGGCTGCACCAAGATAGCTCCCAGTGCTATGGCTGATGCATCTACATGGACGTGGAATATCTTCTCCCAGTTCAAAAAGACTAATATTGGTGTGGTGACCATATTTTCCTTTAGGGTATCCAGACCGTGTTGAAACTCATTGTTCCACTGAAACTTTGTATCCTTTCTTATCACCTTTCCATTGGTGCAATAATCTGCGTGTACCCTTTGATAAAATTCCTGTAGTATCCTGTGTGTCCCAACGTCACTCTTAGCTAACAGACTGTTTTTGGTGGTGGTAAGTTAACAATTACTGCAATATTTGCGGGCTCTATGAGTAAACCTTGTTTTCATACTATATGGACCAATAGTATCCCAAACGATGTTCCAAATATTCATTTATTTATGTTTAGTGATATGTGACACTGTCTGCATATTTCCAACATTATCTGTAAGACTTATACATGTTTTTTCAACAAACTGTAGACTGCCCAATCATCCAAGTATACTTCGAGAAACTGGTGGATGAATTCCTTAAACGCAACAATGACTACTCTGGAAAAGATTGCTAGTGCATTCTTCAATCCAAACAGAATGACTGTGTACTGATAATATCCCCATTCTATCGCAAACATGGTCTTCTATCTTTCTTCTTGTGCTATCTTGATCTGATGGTAGCTTGAGAATCCATCAGTGAATGAGTAATCTTCATTTCCACCTATGTTTTCTAACACTTCGTCCATGAAAGGTGTAGGGAATGGGTCATATAGGAATGCATCGTTCAACTTCCTCAAGTCAATGCATGCCTTATCCCTCCTTGTTTCTTTTCTTGTACTACCATCAGACTTATCCATTCTGATTCTTCAACCAGTTCTATGATGCTAGATTCAAGCATCCTGTTGATCTCAGCTTTGCATTTCTGCTTATATATTGGGTTCAATCTATATGGTCATTGTCTAATCGATATCGCTTCAGGTCTGAGTGGTATATTCATTTCTCCTAACTCTTCGACTATCCCCTTCATCTCTGTAAATGTTGTGGGGAACAAGTCATTGTATTCACGCAATAACTCTATTATGATTTCGACTGTTTGCTCATCTCGATAGTCTCCAATGCTGGCCATTTTGGGATGCTCTACTGTCCCAATGTTAACTTTATTGACTTTGATTGATGTGTAAATGAATTTTGATTCTATGGGTGAACCTTCCACATATCTTTCACCTTCTGCTTCTTCAATCTAAATATCGCGTGGATCGTCTTCATCTGATGCTTCCTCTTGTACATGGTAACATGACAATAGTTACTTGACTATCTGTTTGTTCCGTCGTTGTTCTTCTGTGATCAATTCTATTTCTAGTTCTTTGATGAATATCAATCCTCTTATCGTTTTAAGAGTGACATCTATTTTGGGGCTCTCATTCTCGAATGAGAAAGTGACCGTGAAATTCTATTGCAATGTCATCCAGGTCGTAGTTACTTTGCACAATTCCTGGTATGTATACGAGTTTGTTGGTATGCCCTCTAGAGTGTGTCTAAAATGATGAGGCCATTCCTCCGAAGGTGTCATTTTCCACAGCGTTCTACACTCCTCAAAGTGTTCCGTTGGTGTCCCTTGTCCATCATACTTTTGCTGCTTGTTGTTTTTCTATTATGCGCTGAACCTTATGCACAGTAACCACTTACATTGGTACCAATCTGTGATGGTCTCTTTGTGTGCAACCCACCATCTTGCAGGTGTGGCCTTAAGTGCTAGATAAAGTTGTAATAGTCTCTGGTTCTCTAAGATGCCATCTTCATACTGTGCCAAGAACGTTTCCAAATCATTTACTTCATGGAAACTGGGTGGTTCTCAAATTTATGTGCCAACCCATCTTACTGCACGGTCTTTTTGTGCACATCTTCTCATGGATACTTCGTGTAACCTTTGTTTCCAATTCTCTAAACTAGTATTTGAATATGTTTCACATGAAGTAATGCTCTACCAACTGAGTATCCCATTTGCAGTTGGGTTCACATAATCCTCATCGTGCGTAGTTATTCTGTACAACTGGCTGATTTTCTCTAAGTCTAGGCAAGTAGGTTCTACAAACCTCTCCCCTTATGACAGATCCAATGGCATGATGACCCTGTATTCTCCTGACTCAAATGCCATTTTCATGGTCTTGAGGTTGATTATGGCCTGGTTTTCAAATACCCAATCTAGACCAAACAATGATGGGTAAGGTGTTGTGTCGTCTACTATTTGAATGAATTCAAAATCTTCTTTAGTGCACACTCCATCTAGGTCTACTGTCACTCCTTTCAGTCTATCGATTGGTAGGACTCTGTGTTGGTTTTCCAGTTTCAATTGAATAGGTGAATATCCTAATGTGGGCTCTCCCATGCATTTCCATGTGTTCTTTGGTAATACATTAGCTTCAGATCCTAGATCCATTATAATGTCTCCCATATTGAAATCTTCGATGTTGGCATTCAGTCTAAACTCCCTGTGATCAAAATCTGGACCAGGGGTCAAATTTTAGCTCAAAAATCAATGTTCTCAAAATTGCCTCAAATCGGACATGAGCGCAGCCCTCGTCGTCATGAACCCAACGCAACTCATTTTGTCTCAAACGAACGTCGGGAGCGAGAGATATCGCGATCTGTTCGGAATGTCAAACAGGTAAAAAAAGGGACGCTGACTGGGTAGTCCATACATGATGATGTGGAAGAGTTCGTACATGCTGATGTGGTGACCGTACAGTGACATGGCACCTTCTGATGTGGCGGTTTGTGATTAGCTGACAATTGGGTGAATGTTATTGCGACACGTGGCATCATTTGGGCGAATGGTAAGGTGACACGTGGCCCAATCATGGGCTGCCACGTGGCACCCCAGTATTGGTTGGTTGGTCGTTTATTAAAATTTTATGGGAGTCTGTGGGGTTCGACCCCCGGACCTCCCCCACCATTGAAAGCTTTGGTAAAGTCCGCCGTGCCAATGGGCCACACATTGATTCTTGTTATATATGCGGGCCACATTTTATTTAACTTTGTGTTATATGGTATATGGTGGGGGGTTGGGCCAGGGCTTAGCCCCGACCCAAGGTTTTATCGTGTTAAACCATGTGATCAATATGCATATGAATGAAGCGCGGGATTTGTTTTGTGGATTAACCCAAGGTTTTATTGTGTTAACCGTAACCATATATATATTGCGCGGGAGTGTGTTTCAAATAGCCCTGGTTCTATTGTATATTGTTATATGACCGTGCCATATAACCTGACCGTTGGCGCGTGGGGTTTAACACATAGCCCTTGTTCTATTATATTACATGTGACCTTGCAAAGTGCGCGCGGTTTAAATGTGGTTACAACGGTTGTTAAACGGTTAGCACTTTTTGCCATAGCCCGAGGTCCTATGACCCATGTGCCCAGGTGCTCGGCGGTTAGGGGCTGGAGGCACCCTAACCATTCTACTGTTTGCACCATTGGCGCGGTTGCGCCCGGTGCCAAGTTTTTACGCTGTATATTGTGTGTGTGCCAGGTTTAATAAAGAAGGGTGCGTTTTGTAGATGCAGAGACAACAAGCTTGAAGGAGGAAAATGGAGGAGGCCTAACTTCTTCATCTTTTGGCCGATTGAGGTGCCGTAAAAGCCCATCTAGGGGTATTTGGACGTCCTGGATCCATTGGAACTATTATCAAGGCCATTTGAAGACTTCTTCTGCAATTTTTTCACCATTGAAGTTTCAGCAAGCTCCAGGGAGCTTGAAGCCCTCATTGATTGAGGACTTGTTTTGGTGAGCCTATGTTTGTTTTCTATGATTGAATAATCATTTTTGGCTAATTGTTATGCTCTGAACACATTGGGACAGGTTTCATAGGCTGTTGAGGAATTTTATAGGTGTTTTTTCCAGAGAGAAGCTCAGGGAAGCTTATGGCCACATGTAGAAGAGGTCATGCCCGGATGAGCCATGGTCCGTTTTCAGAGTTCTATTAGTCATTTTTGGGGTTTTTATGTGTTCTGATCCCAATGGTACAACCTTTTTTTCCATTGGAGTTGAGAAGTATCTTGTAAAAGGACTTTTGAAAAATTAATCCCAGAGAGCCAAGTCCATTGATGGAGGCTCAAGGAGATGTAGCCCGAAGGGGGGTGAACTCCTTTATCATGTTGTGATTGTTCTGAGTTTGATGGTTTATTTGCTGCAAGTTATGTTACTGTGTATTTATTGAAAGTACATATTTAACCATTTAAAATAACATATCATCACACATAAGCATTTACAAGAAGATACATGAACTTAACACATAAGTTTATCTTGCATATTTTAACACATGAAGCAAGGTCTTGTAAAGTTTATTTTAATGAAGTAGAGGGTGCTTGCATAGCATAACAAGTCAGCCTTCTATTTTCAGATCAGGTGGTATCAGAGCATAGTTTGTTTTGCTCATGTGTTTGCCATTGATAGCTTGAGATTTAGTTGTTTGGTATGGTGCAATTTTTGTGTTGAAGTTGGATATCTTCCAAGGATGGAGGAAGCTTCAAGCATTGATAGTTCTCATACATTTTCATTATCTAAATTCTTTGACAAAGAAGAGATTCTAACTATGAGAGATTTGATGAAAAAGATGTGTGAAGACATAAATGAGAGCATTTCTCTTGAAGAGCAGTTGATGGCCATGAAGAAGGAGAAAGACCAGCTTCTTGAAAGGTTGCATGAGATGGAGATTCAACTCCATGAGGAAAAAGAAACCCTTACCAAGTACATGCATGAACATAAGGTATGCAATGTTACTTTATCTTCTAATTCCTCTCAAGATGAATGTTTTGGTGGTTTTGAAAATCACACAAGAGGAATAGGGTCCAAGTTATTGTTAAAAATGGGCTATGAAGGTAAAGGGTTAGGTAATCATGCACAAGGCATTGTTGAGCCTATTGTTGTTGAAGAGAGACCTAAGTATTGTGGTCTTGGATATGAATGAAGAGATGGAGCATATTTCAAAGTCGAGGAGACAAGGGAAAAAGTTCCAAGAACAAATTTTGTTTCGAGTTCACCTCCTCAAGAAGGATTTAAAGGTGAAAGTTCAAGAACTTTTGTTGAAAGTTCAATCCCTCCAGCATGCAAGGGTTGTGTTCAAGATGAATGCAAATGTGTGAAACAAAAGAGTTGTGACAATGATGAGGAAAAGAACACTGTTGATGGTCTTCAAAGGAGAGCCTGTAACTCTTCAAATTCACCTCCTCAAAGAGGCGATAAAGGTGAATGTTCAAGGTATAATTCCGCTTATCATTTAGTTGCTTTTGATTATGTTAAGCACAATAAATTTGTATGTAAAAATGGAAGAAAGAATCCATGTACATATTGTGGTTTATATAACCATCATGTTTCGAAATGTTGGAAAAGATTGTCCACTTTCAGGAAACTTTATAAGCAAAGACAACGTGAAAAGAGGATGCAAAAGATTTGCACTCATTGTCAGAAGAGGGGTCATCTCATTGACCAATGTTGTACATTACATCCAACTATTCATCCACAGCCTAAGAAGCAGATGGATAAAGAGTTTGGAAAGAATGGAAGAGGAGATTCCATCATCGATGTGTGTCAAAATGATTCACAAGAGGACGATTTCCAGCAGAAAAAGTCACCGTTGAGTTGGCTTGGTAAGAAATGGTTGGATTTCTTGAGCAAGTAAAGCTTGCATTTTTCTGTTGTAAATGCACTTTTCAGCGTTATGTGTGCATTTATGGGAAGCATGATAAGTTGCAGAAGTTTATCACAACTTGCATGATGCAAGTTGCATGTGAATGCAATTCATTTTGAAGGCATTTTGTTGTTGCATAAATTCTCCAGGAGGATGTAAAATATGGATATGATGTTCGCTTGTTACAACCATGTATCTTTTTCATGTTCAACTCTTATGTACCCACGTGTTTCGGGGTTGTACTTATGTTTGTACTGGAAGGAGAGTTGAAGAGTCATGCACATGCATTTGTTTTTGTGTATGTGTAAGCAGTAAACTGGTGATAGTTCATCATGATTGTAACATGATTGTGTATCATGTTTTTTCGATTTGTTTGGGAAGGTTGATATGTTTCAAATGAGTCTCAATTGGTGTTGATGATGGTCTGACGACTATGTGTGTCGATCGTGTTTTTTGACTTGTGTTTAGTCGATGGTGTTTGTTGACTTGTAAGTTGATTTTGAGTACACCATGATGCAAGAAAATGCCATGTGCTTTGATGAAGTACGAGATGCGACAGTTTGTTTGAAGAGAAAAATACTTTGTTGGCATCATTTTTCAGTCTTGTATAATTTGTTTTCAAGATTGAGGGTTTTCTTGGCTTGTGACAAGATGTCACAGGAAATCTTTTGCAGCCATTGGAGAGCTGATTGTGTTGACACCAAAGAGTTTGAAAGAGGGACTTGATTCTCAGTGGGAAGGTTGGCAGTCTTCCAAGCACAGAGAGAACAGTGGGTCAGCAGCAGCCAGAGAACAATGGTTGAGGGAAATAGTCAGTTGCAGTGCAAGGCATGTCAAAGTATCCAGGTGATTGTCGAAAATACTTTTCAAGTAGAATCGATTGATAGAACTTGAAAGAAGACAGATAATCATAAGATTTTGTGGGTCCAAAATCCTTTCAGTGGAAAGGTGTGATCAAAATCTGGACCAGGGGTCAAATTTTAGCTCAAAAATCAACATTCTCAGAATTTCCTCAAATAGGACATGAGCGTAGCCCTCATCGTCATGAACCCAATGCAACTCGTTTCATCTCAAACAGACGTTGGGAGCGAGAGATATCGCGATCTGTTCGGAATGTCAAACAAGTAAAAAAAAGGACGCTGATTGGGCAATCCGTACAGTCCGTACAGGATGACATGGCAGAGTCCGTACATGTTGATGTGGTGATCATACGGTGACATGGCACCTGTTGACATGGTAGTTTGTGATTAGCTGACAATTGGGTGAATGTTATTGCGACACGTGGCATCATTTGGGCGAATGGTAAGGTGCCACTTGGCCCAATCATGGGATGCCACGTGGCACCCCGGTATTGGTTGGTTGGTCGTTTATTAAAATTTTATGGGATTCCATGGGGTTCGACCCCCGAACCTCCCCCACCGTTGAAATCTTTGGTAAAGTCCGTCGTGCCAATGGGCCACACATTGATTCTTGTTATATATGTGGGCCACATTTTATTTAACTTTGTGTTATATGGTATATGGTGGGGGGTTGGGCCGGGGCTTAGCCCCGACCCAAGGTTTTATCGTGTTAAACCATGTGACCAATACGCATATGAATGAAGCTTGGGATTTGTGTTGTGGATTAACCCAAGGTTTTATTGTGTTAACCGTAACCATATATATATTGCATGGGAGTGTGTTTCAAATAGCCCCGGTTCTATTGTATATTGTTATATGACCGTGCCATATAACCCAACCGTTGGCACACGGGGTTTAAAACATAGCCCTGGTTCTATTATATTACATGTGACCTTGCAAAGTGCAAACGGCTTAAATGTGGTTACAATGGTTGTTAAATGGTTAGCACTTTTTGCCATAGCCCGAGGTCCTATGACCCATGTGCCCAGGTGCTCGGCGGTTAGGGGATGGAGGCGCCCTAACCGTTCTACAGTTTGCATCGTTGGCATGGTTGCACTCGGTGCCAAGTTTTTACGCTATATATTGCATGTGTGCCAGGTTTAATAAAGAAGGGTGCGTTTTGTAGATGCAGAGACAACAAGCTTGAAGGAGGAAAATGGAGGAGGCCTAACTTCTTCATCTTTTGGCCGATTGAGGTGCCGTAAAAGCCCATCTAGGGGTATTTGGATGTCCTGGATCCATTGGCACTATTTTCAAGGCCATTTGAAGACTTCTTCTGCAAGTTTTTCACCATTGAAGTTTCAGCAAGCTCCAGGGAGCTTGAAGCCCTCATTGATTGAGGACTTGTTTTGGTGAGCCTATGTTTGTTTTCTGTGATTGAATAATCATTTTTGTCTAATTGTTATGCTTTGAACACATTGGGACAGGTTTCAGAGGCCGTTCAGGACTTTTACATGTGTTTTTTCCAGAGATAAGCTCAGGGAAGCTTACGGCCACATGTAGAAGAGGTCATGCCCGGATGAGCCATGATCTGTTTTCAGAGTTCTATTAGTCATTTTTTGGGTTTTTATGTGTTCTGATCCCAATGGTAAAACATGTTTTTCCATTGGATTTGAGAAACATATTGTAAAAGGACTTTTGAAAAATTAATCCCAGAGAGCCAAGTCCATTGATGGAGGCTCAAGGAGATGTAGCCAGAAGGGGGGTGAACTCCTTTATCATGTTGTGATTGTTCTGAGTTTGATGGTTTATTTTCTGCAAGTTATGTTGCTGTGTATTGATTGAAAGTACATATTTAACCATTTAAAAGAACATATAATCACACATAAGCATTTACAAGAAGATACATGAACTTAACACATAAGTTTATCTTGCATATTTTAACACATGAAGCAAGGTCCTGTAAAGTTTATTTTAATGAAGTAAAGGGTGCTTGCATAACATAACAAGTCAGCCTTCTATTTTTAGATCACCCTGCTTGTTCTTCTTCTTGTGTGTAGGTGATTGACTATTTTTGGTTCTAGTTTTCCTTCCGTCTCGATGCTATGTTTTTCTAGTATGTTTTGCAATATTTTCACAGATGATGGATCACTTAATACTTTTACACATGATTGTAAAAAGACTTTGATTGTAATTACTTGTCCCATGGAATGTATTTCGCTGGTATGATCCAATAACGAAGGAATTTCATATTCTGGTGCTTCCTTACTTTGTTGCGCAGTTGAAGTCATTGCAATATCTTCCTTTTGGAATTCTCGTCGGGCTTGCTTAAATATCTCCTTTTCCTTCTGCATGTCGAACTATTTTATTGGTTCGACGTTCTTTTTAACCCCTTGATTTTGTGATGGTTCTTGTTGAACAACATCATCCCCTATTTTATCTCCTCCCTGAGTAACTATGTTGATGTTTCGTCCTTCATCCATGGCTTCGGTTGAAATCCACTGAACATTCTGGTTGTTCTGGTTCCTTTTTTCCTGGATTTTTACTAGTAGTGTCAGACATTCTTCTGTGTCATGATCTGATGCGCGACAATACATAAAAGTTGTTGGTGGAAGTGGACATTCCCTTGCATAAAGTACCGGTTGTTGACAATTTTGACACACCACTGTTCCTCTGCCTCATCCGAAACCTACTCTTGCTCATCCTCCACCTCTGTAGCCTTCTCTATTTCCTCTCGGTGCATTATACTGAGGTGCCTGATTGTACTGTGTAGTATTGTACTGAGGCTATGCTGCGTTGTACTGTGGCTGCACATTATTGTATGGTTGTTGCGCAGTATTATACTACTATTGCGCAGTGTTGTATGGAGTTGGAACTAGATTGAACTATGGTGTGGGTTGCCCCGTCATCATTTTTTCCTGCACTCTATATGCGTCTGATCTCATTTCTTGCATCAACTCCATAGTTCTACAATCTTTGTCATCGTGGCCCAATGACTTGCAAAAGATGTAGTATGAATTCTTTGGGACTGTCTGGTATTTTTTTCATCATCAGGAAGTGATAGAGGTCATGACCCTGTTTCTTACAGAATTCACACCATGGTCCTCCTATGGGTAATGGGTTTGGCATTCCTGCCTCCATATACTACGCGAATGTTGGAAATTCATTCTTGTGGTGTCCTTCCATTCTGCATGTGGTAGACCAAACAACTTCTCATTTGTCCTTACTCTTATTCTGGTTCAGCTAAAACATTAAATTCTTCAAGTCCTCCTTTAGCTGGGTATGTCTGGTACACCAAAAACAAATTCTCGTTTATCCTTACTCTTATTTTGGTTCAGCTGAAACGTTAAATTCTTCAAGTCCTCCTTCAACTGGGTTTGTCTGCTGGTACTGGTTTTCTTCCAGTTGCAAGGTTGCCTGCAGGGCCTCTGCCTACATCTAGAACTTCTGTTGTCGCAATGGATATTTTAATTGTGGGAGAAGTGAATTGAAAAACAAGTTTCGATGATGCATATCAATCATGAGATATTTTAACTTTCCTTTTAGTCTCTTCAATCTTTGGTCAATCTCCCATACAGATTCTCCTGGTTTTTGTCAGATTTATATCATCTCATTCATGTATTGATCCTTTGAGCTCGACTTCTGGAACTCATTTATATTTAAATTCTTAATTTCGGTCAGTGTCCTTGTCATCCCCAGTGCACTGTTTGTATCTAAACTCATGTACCCATCTAATGCGTGGTCTCTTAGCATAATTGCTAACTGTGCAAGTTTGGTATCTTCATGAGTGATATGTTTTTCTTCCTAGATATTTGCAGAAATGAACAAGTGTTTCTCAGAGTCTTTTGCTGCTTCTCCTCGGAATTTTGGTAACCTGATGGTGGGATCGTGTCCTTCCATTCTGAATGCCTAACTACTACCCCGCATAGTGTAGATACCTGACTAGTGCTGCCTGAATTGGCTCCTCCAGTTGTTGTTCCTTGTGTAGATGTACTTCTTACTATCTGACTGCTTCTAAACTTCGGTTGTCTAAACAATGGTGTTCTCTTTGGTGTATTAGTCGCACATGGGTTTATGGGTTCCAAACTGACATTAATATGGACAGGATTGCTGCCTTCTCTTCCCACTCTTGGACCTCTCATCTTCCTCTCATATGTTGCACACAAGATTTCCTCAATCTGCTCCATAGCCTGGAGATCCTCTACCTCTTCCTCATCACTCACCAAGCCTTCCCTCATGGCTATGTGTAAGTTTTAAACCTGTGAAGTAAAGAAATGCATATAGATTCTTAAGAAATACATAAATTAATCAATGGCTCATACACAGATTACACAAAGATTTTTACCGGAAACCCTCAACCGGGAAAACCTTTCTTATTTTCATTATCTCGAATTTCACCATTCGCCATACAATATATACAATTTTTTTAGGTATTTCGTAGATACCAAAACCCTAATCCCTTAATCCGAGATTAATTTACAAATCAACTAAAAATAGCAAAATCCGCTAAAAATAGCAAAAACCGCCCAAAAAAAAAATTTCGGGGTGTTGCCCCAAACCCCATCGGCCCCGGCCTACCGCCCGGTGCCGAACGTTGCGCGTACTCGGGGTGCTACCCCGAATGCTGTGCGTAACCAAGGGGGAAATACCTGCCTATTGACGGGCGAAATTGACCGTCCGTCAACTGGGAGAGTGGAACCGGTGCGGGGTTGTCTAAATAACCCAAGCCGTTTGGAATGGACCACCCTGATGAGTTTAACGGCTCTGTTGGCCGCTCTAAGGTCTCCTATGAAAACCAGAGAGAAATGATCTGAGCTAAGAAATCTTACTAAACTAACTAAAACAAACTAAACTATAACTGAATACAAGAAACTAACTAAAATAAAGGAAACTAGAAACTAATAAAGCAAACCAAAATAACTACACTAATCTAACTATAAACTACTAACTATTATATATACAAAATACTAATTATGATTATAATAACTCAAATCAACTACTTAATTATCAGCTATGATATTCCTTATTCACAAATGTACACTATGGACAACCTACATATTTGATTAAAACCTGCAAAAATCATATGTATTCTGCCCTAAGACATCCATGAATCTCTTTTTTGAATTTTGTATTTTATGAAAAGGAAATACAAACTACTGAAATTAAACAATCTAATATATATTTCTGAAATTAAACAATGTAATATAAATCTAACTAAACTATCATTTATATTATACTACTTAATCAAAACAATAAACATCTAACTAATTGACCTAGAAACGCTCCAAGTCTGTCCTGTGTATGATTGCTTCTTAAGCTGGTTGGAGGAAGAAATTCACACCGTTTCGTCCTTAAGCTTCTCGTAAACGATCAACTATGCTGCTTCTTGAAGTATGTTACAGGACAAACAAGACATAAAAGAAAATCATAACAATTTTCTGATTATAAACTCCTGCAAAAGGGAAACCTATTGTGCAACAAACTTATATATAACAATTCAATTTATGAAGAAGACAAAGCTATCATTCACA
>ML803705.1:254178-264896 GCA_009831015.1 Picea engelmannii
AGGTATCCAATGGGAATGTAGTTATGTGTTATTAATGGAAGTCATTTAATATATGAGAATGTGGTCATTCAATGTAAGGTGGACTAGATCCACTATATTAATAAAGGCTCACTATGGTAGTTGGATGTAATAAATGTGAGAAGACTCTCTAGAAGGTTCCTAGGAGATAGAGAGAGCTATATAAAGAAGTGTAGGCAATGTAATGAAACATAGTGAAGACTATTGTGATTGTACAAGCAAGGATTGCTTGAGGAGTTTTATCCTTCCATAATGATTAATATATGGCGTTACCCTACCTCAAGGGTTTTCTCTATTTCTTGTGTTCATGTTATGGTGAATGGTTTATGATTTATTCTTGGTATTATTGAATTATATTTGCAGATCTGGTTAGTTTTCTTGATATTATTGAATTATGTTTGCAGATCTAGTTAGGTACTTAACAGAATGAGAAGTCGGCCCAGGAAGTCTGACAGAAATAGTATAAATACAGGAGGCCAATCTTCATTCTGGCTAGTATTCTCAGAACTGTAGAAGCAACACTTGTGTGCACTGCAGTTGGCTAGTTTGTGCGCAAGTTTGGAGGAAAGTTGTTGTTACAGCTGCTGCAACTAGCATATTTTGGTTTTGTCTTGGACTCTCTCTTGGTTATGGTTTGGACTCTCTGATCAACTCTTGTTACTCTTTCTTGGTGTGCTATCCTTGGAGAAAGGTGCACTACCTTTGTTTGGATATCTAGCCTACGATTTTCTTCCGTAATGATTCTCTGTCAAGGTTAATGTAATGACCCTGCTTAAATAGATGTATAGGATTATTAATTATAATTAATTTAATGATCTAACTGTCCTAAAAGTTAGCTAAACAATAATTATTTCTTAAATAACATTAACTAATTAATTATTATTAATTAGTTGTTCATGATTGTCAAGGATTAATTAATTACTAATTGACTCATTAATTAATTAAGTGAAGGATTAAAGGGGGTTAATAAATTATACTGTTAAATTAAAGCTTACGTATTCAGGAAGGGATAGGACATTAAATATAAGATAAGATAATAAATAAGAATGGATAAAATAATAAATAAGGGGATAAGGGGCATTAATTACGAAAGAATAAGATAATCAATAAATGGGTAAGGAAAGTAATGATGGAGGTGGAAGTCGGTGAAGGGGAAATATGAGTGGAGAAGGTTAGGAAGGAGGGGATCATTCGAGGGGAGATTATTGATTTTGGGGGCTCTCTTGGATTGGCAGAGAGGAGAGTGGAGTTCTATAGTCGGGAAGATTCAGTATAGGCACCAATTTGCTGGAGGTTTTGGGCACGGGGGCCAGGATATCTGTATGATATCCTGGAGCTAGGAAGCCGGACAGGTTGCTCCTAGCTAGCTGGGAGGATAGTCGGTTTGGGCAGTGTTGGTCAGTGCATCAGGCTAGGCAAGACAACAGTAAGGCAGTAGGGAAGGGACAACCATATCGACGGGAATTAACATCAGAAGCAGGTATTTTATTGTGAATTGTTGAGTTATTTCCATGCTGTAGATAGATTTTAACTTATGCAGAATATTTATGCTTATGATGTGAATGAATAATTTACGTATGAGAAGGCAATTATATATATAAATGAATTAAAAAAAAAATTAATTAAATTACAAAAGGGGGGGTGATATGGAGTTTATGGGTTTTGAACCCCTGACCACTACCCACTACCTAAGCCTTAAGGAACAACCAAACACCAATGCACCATGTATGTGCCTTTGGAAAAAAAAACCAATAATAATAATATAATATACACAACAAATTAAAACTAAGTATATTAATTAATTAAAAGTAATTATGATTAATTAATTAAATAAAAGTGTTTTGGGGTCCATGGGTTTTGAACCCAAGACCCCCACCAAGCGAATCGTCTTAAGAAGAACATTAACACCAAAAGGTACATAGCACTGGTGAACGCCGAAACGTGGCTGGCAGTTGTGGATAATTATTTAGATGCCGCGGTTTAATCCTATTTAATCATTTAAACGTGGTAATTATATATCCTTATAGCAATTTTTTTTAATGTGATTAGGTAAATGTTAAAAAGTAAACATGTTAATGGATTCCTTGATAAATGCAGGAAAGTTATGAACAATAAATATGACCCATTGATTTTGGAGGACGACTAAGAATATGCCAACATCTTCAATGCATAGCCATGAGATAAGGGTTTAAGGTTAAATAAGATTAAAAGATCATTAATTGTGCCCATTGTCAATAGGCGTATGCTTTTCGGCATAAATTAATAAACATAAGGTCAGAAGTCACTTTAATCAAGTTGTAAGCGAAAAGTTAAAAGGGCTTAGACTAGGACTAGCGGGAAGGAGGCGGCATATGCACTAGAAGAGTAAGCATAGGAAGTGGCGAGTATGGCACAAGGCTAGCGTAGTTACAGGGCAAGGGAACCAATAATTTTTTTTTTCATAGGGGTGAAGAAATAAAGCTTAGATGCTTAATCCTAACCCTAACCTAGCCAATCCCCTAATGGAGTAATGTTTGTTTACCGACAAGTAAAGAAAACTTATGCCTAACCATGTTTCTAAGTTTAAGTAGCACCAATTTGAAATGTCCTTGAACTCACCCTGACAACTTTGGGGTGATACAGGTTAAAGCATACAGGATGGTTAGGAATCAAAGGATTCAAGGCAGGGGAGCATCGTCACAAGCACTGCCAACATCGCCAGTGCCACCACCACCATTGCCCGAACTAGTCCTCATATTGCGCTCGTTGTAAGCCATTAACGAGAATTTAAAGGGGCGACAACCAGAAGGAAATGAAGTGGAACCCCCATCGTCTGGAATGGGTAATCCATAAGCGTTAAGGGATTCAGGGGGAGGACCTCCACCTGAAGACATCACGTGAGAATTGCAGAAGATCAAACTTCCGAAGTTTGACGGGGAGAGCCTTACGGTGGAAGGCATTCTTTTGGGAGGAGGATTTTTTATTTTTGGGAGGAAGCATTTTGGAGGGGGATGAGAGCACTGGTTTCTTGGCTTGGTTTTTCTGGTTCTGTGGGAGAGTTTTGCAGACTGTGAGTATCATTGCAGGGGGCATCAGGTTGCTAGGGGTTTTGGGCACGGGGGCCAAGATTCCTTTCAGTTTCCTGGAGCTAGGGAGTCGGACAGGCTGCTCCTAGCTAGCTGGGAGGATAGTCAGTTTGGGCAGTGTTGGTCAGTGCATCAAGCTAGGCAAGACAAAAGCAAGGCAGCAGGGAAGGGACATCCATATCGACGGGAATTAACATCAGAAGCAAGTATTTTATTGTGAATTGTTGAGTAATTTCCATGCTGTAGATAGATTTTAACTTGTGCAGAATATTTCTTCTTATGATGTGAATGAATAATTTACGTATGAGAAGGCAATTATATGTTAATTGAATTAAAATTTTGTAATTAATTAAGATGGGTCTCTACAGTTAAGGTGCTCGAGGGTGGCTTCATCCTATGGTTGGGTGACAATATTGCTATATTGTCTATGGTTAAATGCGCACATCCATTACTTTCTAATAGGTTATGGGCCCACACTATCTTTGGATAGTCTAACTGTTGGAAGATAGATTGGGAGGATTTTCTCAGTTGCAGTTGCAGTTGCAACCAGTTTTTGTTGCAACAACGAAACCCTAACCCTCTCGTTGAGGAACCTTAAGTGAAGGGATTGACCTAATTTATGGATAGACTAGTGCACCCTAACCTAGCACATCTCTTGATACTCTCAGCAAGCTAAGACGTCAAGTTTGATTTTTTGGTCAAATCTAGGGTTGACCAAGTCAAAGAAGCCATGACTTACTCTATGAAGTCAGAAAACAAGTTAGAAGGGGCTTCTAACTTTAGAGAATGGAAGAAAAGGATTGATCTCATTCTTGCCAAGAATAAAGTGTTGGATATCGTAAAAGGAAAGATCGTGGAGCCAGAGTTTGAAGAAGGAAAAGAGAAGGAACTGCATAACATTGCAGTTATGGAAAAGTTCAAAGACAATGACATCAATCCCATGAGTATCATAGTGGATTCTATAAAAGACCACTTGATACCCTACATCTCCCATCTTGATTCGTCTAAGAAGATGTATGATGCCCTAGCAAACCTCTTCTTAGTCAGAAACATTAGACAAGTAATGAGTATAAATAATGAGCTCTGTGACATAAAAATGAATGATGATGACATCATAACATCATACTTTGTGAGAATATCTCACTTCAGAGATCAACTACAAGCTATTTAAGAGATCATTTCAGAGAAGGAACCAGTAAATATAGTACTCAATGGTCTTCCTAAGACATGGGATGCATTTTCCGCAAGCATGAACACAAGGAAGGCGTATCCTACATTTGAAGAACTTTGGACTTGCTGTGCACAAGAAGAATCAAGGATTAGTGCAAAAGAGAAACCCCAAAAGAAATACGATGATCAAGCCTTCACAACAAGGTTCAATAATTTCAGGAATAAAAGGAAGTTTGACTCTAGGAAGAAATCAAATCAAGAGAAAGATATGACAAAAATACAATGCTTCAACTGTCGAAAATATGGTCACTACAAGAATCATTGTCCCAAGCTAAAGAAAAGGAAGGAAACACACAAAGCATCAATTGCCAAAGGGGAACACTCAAAGAAGACCAATTAGGATAAAACAAACTTCTTCTTCTAAGACAAGGTAACATTACTCTTCATAGTTCTTGTACATACCATGTTTACATAAGTTTCTGTACATATCTTGCATACACAACAAGATAAGGATTGCTATCACAATGACTATACGACAAGGAAATACACATGAAATGATGAAGTACATGAAAAACCCATGGTAACAATTCATGTGGAAGTTATTACATAAGTAACATCTGCAAAACAAGCCAAAAATCAGAATCAATCTTGAAGAAACCTAGAAGAAGTAAAGATTAGAAATAAGTCAGCAATCAAGAGGAAATTGGAGAAATACTTATGACACTTTGCAGAAGGAAATAAGGATGCAGATGGAAGCGTGGAATCTGTTAGATGGATGGAGCCGATTATATATTTCCAAAAGAAGATAATGCATTCATGCATGAAACAAGGATTAGGAGGGAACTAATCCTAAATAATATGGTCCATTGAAGATGATGAAGTATCTAATCCATGATAGCAACCATGAAAAGAAATACGTGTTCAGTTTGACTTTAGAAGAAGCCTTCTTCGAAAAGAAGCCTAAAATTATCTCTGATTGTCCATCCACATCCATGATACTATGATGAAAGGAAGAAGTTGGAATCTTCAGGGCATGGAATCTATAGAAAACTCCATGGACCCAAGAGCTAAAGAGAAACACAAGGAAGAACATGAATATTCCAAGAGAGAAAGAAAAGCCAGAATAACCAAACATTGTATCGAGAATCACAAGACTACCAACCTGATCTGAACTCACTAAAATAAATCAAGCAAAGGAAATGAAATTTGAGATGAAGAACAGTGTATAGAAGACTCATGAATGTAAGCATTGCTAGATCCAGAACTAGAGGTTCTCCCAGATGGAGGGAGAATACTATGATGATTGCTTGTTCCAGTAAACTAGACATACCTCTACTTGAGCCACTATATCGTCCACAATTTCCATGGGTTGGAGTTGACATCATATGAATGCAAAGATTGTTCTCCAGAATAATTGAACAAAGAGCGTATGTAGAGAAACCTCAAGGCTTTGAGGTATACCAAAAAGGGACCCTTTTATGCAGATGAAAGAAGATAAATTGGTGGAGAACCTCCAATGCACAACAGAAGCGTGGTGAAAAATTTCTATAACAAAAATATTGTATCAGAATAGTTACTCAGAACTCCAGGATGAAGGATTGCCAATCCATGAAAAACTATCATGATAGAAGAAGAAGTACCACATGGATATATTCCAGTTTGAGTCTTTCCACGATGTTATGATCTAGCAGGAAACAAAAGAGTTGAATTCAACTATGATATACTATAATGATCAGAGCTATATGAAGCCTTCAGAAAACCAATGTTCCATAAATATCGAAGTACATTGAGATCAAGCATTACATTTTCCATGGTGAAGTCCAGAAAAGAGAAAGTGGTTCTCCAATATATATCTCCACAGATGAGCAAATAATAATACATTTTGGTAAAGCCTCTATCCAAGATAAAAGATTTTGCGTACTCAAGCTGGAGCTCATGGAGACAAATTCCTTATTGGAAAAGGAAGAGATGACTCCCAGGTTGGGAGGGAGCACTGATGTGTTATTGATTTATGGACAATCATTTTTCAGTTCAAAAAATGGTCTAGGATGAGAAGTTCCTTTCCAGTTCGGAAATTGGTTTGAGATTTCTGATGGATAGGCATTTTCCAGTTCGAAAAATGGTCCAGATCGAACGATCATTTTCGTAATGAAAATGGTTTGATGGATTGTTGATGTACCATAGACAATGATTCCCCTTATGGCCAGTGTGGGGGAATGGTCTAGGACAATCTCTCTTATTGATGGTCACTCTCAGTAGTGGTCAAGAAGACTATTCTGCCTCGTTGGACAGTCATTCTTTCAAATCTCAGAGTTGCGAGCAGTTTCGAAGAATGGTTCATTTTGAAGGTTGGTGCAGGACAATCATTTCCTTAGGAAATGGTCCAGACAGTCATTCCCTAGGGCATATTCATTCTCTCCAGGATGCACTTTGTTTAGTATCGGAGGAATGGCCCAGATAGGTGAATGGTCCAGGTTCAACAGCCAGGGACAGGAATTCCCTAGGGTAGACTCATTCTCTCCAGGTTGCACTTTGTTTAGTGCCGGAGGAATGGCCCAGATAGGTGAATGGTCCAGGATCATAAATCAGGACAGTTATTCTTCCTTTCTTGAGACAAATAGTCCAGATAGCTCATCATTTATGTTTTACCTTCTGAGGGCAGATGCTCTTCCAGATCTCACAGATGTGAGTGTAAGAATGGCCTAGATGATTCAGTTTATATCATAAAAATGTTTTCTGTGCAGGTTGATATCATATGATATGATTGTTATGGAGACTGTATGTCTCTGGACAATAGATGTATGCTACTGTGGTGGATGTGTTCCACTGATTGTGACTATATGTCACTGATCAAGCATCTATGTGCTACTTGGTGTGGTAGTGTACCACTGGATTGTAGTTGTGTACTACTATGGATAGACATTGTTGTTTTCTATTGAATGACATTGTTCCGACTGCCTTGAAAAATATTAGTAGTGTTGGAAATGATTATCAACTAGATGGATGATTAATGGACAGATATTTCCCAGACGGAAAATGGGCTAGGACATTTATTCTTCTAGGACATATGTCAGGATTAGAAGAATGACTCTTGTGTCACTCTGTGGAGTGAGTGACTTATCCAACATCATGTCTGATTACTCAAATGGAGTACGATTTCGAGAGATTATGCAGCTAATGACACTGTTAGTGATGATGGTTCTCATGATCTAATCATGAGATAGTCTATACGACTATGTTGATGCTACCGGGTGAATGGTATATTTGTGCTCAAGACCATTACCTTCAATACCTCCCTAGCTAGGAGGGAGTGTTGATATTATGGTAGTTGTGGGAGGTATTTACCTCCACGTGTAAACCTGAAGAGAATAGAATATTTTAGAAATGAAGAAGAAACCCTAATTAATTGGTTAATAACCCTAGAAGACAAGTCAACTCAAGAGAATGACTTTTATTAGGTTGTTAGCCTCCAAGAGAAGAAGTCGGCTAAAGGAAATGTTATATACTAAAGAATTAGCACCCAGAATGAGAAGTCGGCCCAGGAAGTCTGCTAGAAATAGTATAAATACAAGAGGCCAGTCTTCATTCTGGCCAGTATTCTCAGAACTACAAAAGCAACACTTGTGCGCACTACAGTTTCCCAATTTGTGCACAAGTTTGGAGGAGAGCTATTGTTGCAGATGATGCAACTAGTAGATTTTGGTTTTGGCTTGGAATTTCTCTTGGTTATGGTTTGGACTCTCTGATCAACTCTTGTTACTATTTCTTGGTGCACTATCCTTGGAGAAATGTGCGCTACCTGTGTTTGTCTATCTAGCCTATGGTTTTCTTTCGAAATGACTCTCTTTCAAGGTTAAGGTGCTCGGGGGTGGCTTTGACCTATGGTTGGGTGACAATATTTATATATTGTCTATGGTTAAATGAGAACATCCATTAATTTCTAACAAGTGGATCCCATAATTGATGGTGCCTTGAACTTATCTAAGGATGTGATTGACAACCTTCTAGTGTAACTCATGCGGTGCTTGCATGTGCTTGGAGACTACCCCTATTGCATATGATATATCTGGTTGGGTGTGGGTGAGATACATAAGGTTCCCCACAAGCTTTTGATACAAGGTTCTATCCACCACTGGTTTATTTCGACCATGCTCAAGTCAAACCCCAAATAAGAAAGGTGTAGGTGTAGACTTACAATTTATCATGTGAAATATCTCCATGAGATCCTGAGCATACTTAGCATGAGATAGCTTGATGCTTGAAGCATCCTGGCTAATATTGAGACCAAGAAAGAAATGGAGTGGACCCATGTCCGTTATTGAAAAGTTGTCATGAAGAATTCCCTTGACCGAGGCAATCACTGAAATCAAGTTGTCAGTGATCAAAAGATCACCCACTTACAAAACTAGGATCAGAAGTGAGTTAGTGGTCTTCAATATGTAGACATTTGGATCATATTTGCATCTGAAAAATTCTTGGAGAGAAAGAAGGATTTCATCTTTACATACCATGTTGTAGGATCCTGCTTGAGAACATCAAGCGAATTTTTGAGTCGGCACACTAAAGATGATTTTTGTATGAATACAGGTGGCTGCTCCATATAAATATCCTCTAAGAGATCTCGTGAAGAAAAGCATTTTGTAACATAAAGAATATGTATAATATTAAGTAATAATAATAAATCATAACTAAGAATAACAATAATAATAATATTAATGAATTATTATTAATTTTCTAAGGGACGCGTCCTTTCATGGACAGTAATGAGATGTGCCTTTAGGTTCTCTATATATTTGGCACATTCATCATTATACATCATCAATCTATTCATTATCATCTATATTTATACATTCTTACTCAACATATTTTCTTGTCTAGTATTTATTACATTTATGATGTAAAGAACCAATAAGATTCTTACAATGGATTTCCATCATAAATGGAATAAATAATTGTAATCCATACTGGACAAGAAAATATATTGAGTAAGAATGGATAAATATAGATGATAATGAATAGATTGATGATGTACAATGATGAATGTGCCAAGTATATAGAGAACCTAAAGGCACATATGGTGCCTATCCATGAAAGGATGTGATCTAGGAGGATCTAGAATGCTCAAAGAGATCGAGGAGGACCCAAAAATGCTCAAAACATAATCTTCTCAAATGATTTTTAAAATGACTTCATTGTGTAGAGCTCATCGATAAATTTCCAATGACACAAAAATTGCCTCAAACGAAGTTCCTATGCAAAAGTGATGACTAGTCAAAGTTTGGTCAAACATGGAAAAAGTCAAAGAAGGGGTGCCATGTGGCACCATTAGAAGGGTGACACATGGTAGTCAATACAGATCATACAATTCTAACATGGAATCCCCGTAGGGTGACACGTGGCAAGTAGGCAAATAACTGTGAAATGATGTGGCACTTAAGTGGACCAATTGGGTCTTGACATGTGGCACACAAGTGGACCAATCTGGTATGGACATGTGGAAATTATTAAACAAATGGACCAATGAAAGGTTGAAATGTGGCATCCTCACATTGACCTTCTTTGGTTTGTGTTATGAAAAATTTTGGTGGGTTGACCGGAGCCGAACTCGAGACCTCCACCATGCAAGTTCCAAACCTTCACCATTACACCACTATGAAGTTACTTAACATATGATGGTACCATTTTTATATACGTTTAAAATGGTTGTATGTTGGGAAAACAAAAAGGGTACGCCCCACGCCCCCACCCACCATGGTTTATATATGTTTTAAATTGTTATAACCCTATGTTTCATAGGATCAATTGGTGACTAGAAATTTTTTACTCTTGTTCTATTTTTGGTTGTAAATAATATTTCATTCTACAAAAAATTTACAAAAGAAAAGAAAAGAAATAAAAAAGAAAAAGAAAATAAAAAGAAAGAAAAGAAAAAGGAAAGAAAAGAAAAAGAGAAGAAAAGAAAAAGAAAGAAAGAATAAAAGATGGTATGAAAAGAAAAATGATGAACCCCATGCAATAAGAATGTCTTGATAGGATTAGTGAATAAATCTTGGCTAAATTGTTTAATCTTAGCCAAGTTAGTTAGGTTAGCTAGTGAATAAATTTGATCAAACTATTTAAACTTTATGAAATAGCCCCAAGGTAGAGTAATTTTTATCCCAACAGTCTAATCTGGGTTAATTGTGTTAGGTAAATAGATTAGGACATAGGTTAGTTTGTTTTTATTTAAATAAAACAAGCATAAAGTTGGTTGAGATTCTTTGTTTTGATGTTAGAATGTTGTTTTCTAACCCCTTGGTGACAAAACAAAAAGAAGCAGTGCAAAAAACCCACAAAATGGCGTTATCCTAAGTTTTCTGAAAGGTAATATGAGTCATGCTCTGTGATTAAATGGTGTGCCTAGATCAACGGCTAAGCAAACAACACTCAGATATATGGCCGACAGGTAATATCTCCCCCCCCCAC
>ML803705.1:275742-287428 GCA_009831015.1 Picea engelmannii
AAAGGGTGGAAATGTTGCATTTGGAGATGACTCATCTGCCAAAATACTTGGAGAAGGTGTAGTAGAGCTTGGAAGAAAAAATGTAAAAGAAAAGAATGTTCTATTGGTTGAAGACTTGAATCATAATCTACTCAGTGTTAGTAGAATGTATGATCAAGGATACACTCGTACATTTGATTCCCAAAAATGTAAAATCAGAGAAAATAGCTTAGGAAGATTGGTTGCAATTGCAACAAGAAGACCGAACAACATATACATCCTAGACATGAAGAAGAGAGAGAAGACAAAAGCCACACAAAAGGATTCTAAGGAAGAAAATTTCCCAAAGACCAAAAATAAGGATGAAGTATTATTGAGTGCCACATGTTCAGGGGGAGCAACCCCAAAGAAGAGAGTTACATTTTTCCATTAAACTCAGGGGGAGCAGCGCTAACCTTTGCCATTGATGTCAAAGGGAGAGATAAATTGGGATCATGATGATAGGGGGAGCGTGAGTGTTGCCATCAATGACAAAGGGGGAGATTGTTGGAAGATTGGTTGTTGTCATTGATGTCAACCCTAGTCATGGGTTTTGGACCGCAAGATTGATAAAGGTATTTGGACATGAAGGACAATGCACATGCATATACATATACAACACCCCTTAATGGATAGCATACATCATTTTTTTTTTGTGGTATGTGGCACGCCATGTGGATCCTCATGGTTGAGGAGAAATGAATTTTTGAAGATGACAAAGTGAATTGAAGAAGGAAGTACATGTAGGCCTTGAAGATAATTAAAGAAAAGAATTACAAAATAAGAAAGTGTCACGTCGGCCCTAATGTTAAAAGGAAGTGACATAAATGGTATAAATAAACATCATTATACATTTATTTTATACAAGTCGAATTTCAGAGGAAATAAGAAGAAAAGAAGGACATATTTCAAGGGAGGATGAAGTCTTTTGGTGAGGTGTTCTAAGGTATGTTATTTTCAGGTCATCTTACCATTTTTTCTATAAATTTTTTTCTAGAATGATTCAGATGGTTACATATCTATGGTATTGAGAATACATATCAAGGTACCTCTGGTAAAAATTTTAGTTTTTGATTCGCTATAATTATGGAGATACACTCTGTGGAAGATAGGGTTTGTGACCAGTCCTGAAGCTAGTCAATAAACAGGTGTTCTGGGTAAAACAATCATAACGTCTTCATACAGAATCCAAATGAAGTGAGACCACTTCCATTGGAAGTAGTACAGAATTTAGTTTCTTTTGTGTGAGTTTCAAAATTAGATGTTAAATATTGAGCATGGGGTAGGCTGTACAAGTTGGGTCTTCTGAACAAACCAGAATTGAATAAAGTCTACCATTCTTTCTATAACCTCTTTTTGGGGAGGATTCAAGGAGTGAAAATTGGAGGAGTTTAAGAGAATACATTGAGTAATATTATCTACAGGATCAAAGTACTCCAAGAATTGAAGAATTGCAGAAATTGAAGAAGTCTCAGGAAGCATTATCAGGTTCTATGTGATGATTGGTTGCTGGTGATGATTTAATGTAAAGTTTTATTATCTCTCATATATTATTGGGTGGAAGGAAGGGGAAAGGATGGAGAGTTCAACTCTCTTTTGATATTGGAGGATTGTATCTTCCTCTTGGAGGTTTATCTCTCCATTTACATTTGGAAGCTGTAGCTACCTTTGGAATTCATTACTTCCCTTGAACAAAAACTATTGATTATTTCTCATATATTGTGCATGGTGTATTGTGGTGTATTGGTGTAACTCTTATACTATTGTTCATTTCTCATTGGATATAATTGAATGGTTTAAGTACAAGTTGAAAAATGTTTTTAAATTTTACTTGATATTGATTCACCCCCCTCTCAGTATCAACAATATGTCGATGTGTTTTCTTGGGGTTATGAGGATTTAAAATCTTATGACACAAGTATCATACAACATAGAATTCCAATAAAAGAAGAACACAAACCTTTTAGACAGAAAATTAGGAGAATCAATCCCAAATTACTCCCCTGATAGAAAATGAAATTACAAATATGTATGATGCCAAGATTATAGTCCCCTTGAGATTTTCCAAATGGGTTTCTAATATGGTTCCTACTAGAAAGAAGACTGGCAACATCAGGCTTTGCATTGATTTCAGAAACCTAAACAAGGTTTCCCTCAAATACAATTACCCTTTGAATAAAATGGACCACATCTTACAGAAGGTAGTTGTGGCCAGTAGGATCTCCTTACTAGATGGTTTCTCAGGTCATAACCAAGTCCTTGTCCACCCAGATGACCAGGAGAAAAAATCCTTCACCACACCCTGGGGAACTTTCATGTATGTGAAAATTCCCTTTGGTTTTATGAATGTTGGCACCACTTTCCAAAGAGAAATGGATATTGCGTTTGTGGACAAACTTGGCAGGTTTATAGTCATATATCTAGATGGCGTGACTGTCTACTCCAAATATGACGAGGAACATTTACAACATCTTAGACGAGTGTTTGAGAAGTGCAGAAAATTTAGGATTTCATTGAATCCCAAGAAGACCCTTTTCGGTTTAGAGGAAGGCAAGATGTTGGGGCACATAATCTCTAAATATGGAATTAAAATAGACCCCAACAAAATAGAGGCCATCTATAAAGTGGAACACCCCAAGAACATCAAATAATTGCAATCATTCATTGGTAAAATAAATTTCCTAAGAAGATTCATACCCAACTTGGCCGAACTTCTCAGGAACATCACAAATATGTTGAAAAAGACACCAAAATAATATGGAACACTGAGTCTAAACAATCATTTGAGCAATTAAAACATGCACTCACACAAGCCCCGGTTTTGATCAGTCCAGATTACACCAAAGATTTCTTTTTGTTGTCTTTCACATCTGAACACACCATTGCAGCAGTACTATTGTAGAAAAACAACGAAGGGTACGAGCAGCCCATAACCTTTTTCAACAAATCTTTGAGAGATGATGCGTTGAAATACAATATAATGGAGAAACAATCTTTTTCCCTAGTAAAGGCCATAAAAGATTTCAGAGTCTATATTCTCCATTCTCACACAATTTCCTATGTTTTGAATGTTGTGGTAAAGGATATCCTGACTCGGGATAATCCAGATGGTAGGAGAGGAAAGTGGATTGTCGTTATTCTGGAATATTATATAGACATAAAACCCACTAAACTGATCAAAGGTCAAGGTTTGGCCAAACTAATGGCTGAATCGAATTTTCATGCTTTAGACATTAATTTTTTGGCTGCAGTTGACGAGCAGGAAGAGCAGGCGACTCCAAATGTAAAAGAGGTATTTTTAAACTCTCCTTGGTATGCATAACTCATTTTTGTACTTCATAACTTACAAGATCCTCCTTGTATAACTAAGACCAAAGCCAAATTTATTAAACTGAAAGCATTGAAATATTATATTCTAGATGGAAACGTTTATTGGAAAGATCCTGGAGGTATCTTGCTTAATTTCCTATTGAAGGATGAAGCTGACAGGGTATTGTAGGATTTCCATGTAGGGGATTGTGGCAGGCATCTAAGTTGGAATACCATAGCTAACAAATTTCTCAGAGTTGGTTTTTACTGGCCCACATTGTTTTCTAATGTGCATTAGAAATTCACCTCATGCCACAAATGCCAAGTTTTCGAAGGTAAAAGGAAGCTTCTGCCTCGACCCATGAAACCCATCTCGGTTGAAGCTCCATTCCAACAATGGGGTTTATATTTTATTGGAGAAATACATCCACCCTCTTCGGGCCAACACAAGTGGATCCTCATAGCCATAGATTACTTCACGAAGTGGATCGAAGCCGTACCATGTAGGCAAGCCACTGACTATGTCATCATTAAGTTTTTGGAAACTTATATTTTGTCTCATTTTGGATTCCCTAGGAAAATCATAACTGACAATGCAACGACCTTCAGATCCAAAAAACTTATAGAGTTTTGTAGCGAGTACCACATTACTTTAGGGCACTCAACAACTTATTACCCTCAGTGAAATGGGCTGGTTGAGTCCTCTAATAAAAGTCTGGTGAATATCATTAAGAAAACACTACAAGAGAACAAGAAGTCCTAGCATAATAAGTTAGTTCATGCACTCTGGGTTGATAGACTGACCACCAAAAGATCAATTGGTATGTCCCCATACCAGTTGGTATATGGTACTGGGGAAATTTTCCCTTCTTCTTTGGGGCTCCCTGTTATGAAATTGTTGCAGGAAGTGCGAGCAGATCCAAATGATACCCAAAGAAGAATAAATCAGATGATCCAGTTGCAGTAGTCCAGAGAAGAAGTGTATAACAAGACTCAGGTTATCCAGGAAGGTATAAAAAATATTTATGACAAAAGAACTAAAGAGGATGATTTTGAGTTGGGTGATTTGGTGCTGAAGTGGGATTCCAGAAATGAGGATAAGGGTAAACATGGAAAGTTTGATATCTTGTGGAAAGGCCCTTACATCATTCAGGCATTTAGAGGAAATAACACATTTTTGCTCAAAGACAGTGATGGAATAGACCTGCCAGGTGGACCTGTAAATGGCAGGATGTTGAAGCATTATTTACCACCCCAATAAAGACCCTAGCCACCCATTTCCATTGTACAAACCATTTCTCTTACATTCAGGTTATGTGTGGGTGATGTCGGGCAGATGGTTGAAGCCTGTGGAGAAGGCACCGAGCCATCGACTAGTGCCACCAAATTTTCAAAATAAAATAAATCAAGTTGCAGAATAAGCAATGGAGAAAATCTTTCAAGACATAAGGACGCAGGTTCTTGGCACCTCACAAGGGGAGCACCATCCCCAGGTGGAGCCATTGTTATAACCCTATGTTTCATAGGATCAATTGGTGATTGGAATTTTTTTACTCTTCTTGTATTTTTGGTTGTAAATAATATTTCATTCTACAAATAATTTACAAAAGAAAAGAAAAGAAAAAGAAAAATAAAAAGAAAAGAAAAAGGAAAGAAAAGAAAAGAATAATAAAGAAAGAATAAAAGAGGGTATGAAAAGAAAAATCATGAACCCTGTGCAATAAGAATGTCTTGATCCATACAGTCTAACCATGGTCAAGTCTTTGAATTTATGCTAATAGGATTAGTGAATAAAGCTTGGCTAAACTGTTTAATCTTAGCCAAGTCAGTTAGGTTAGCTAGTGAATAAATTTGATCAAACTGTTTAAACTTGATCAAATAGCCCCAGGGTAGAGTAATTTTTATCCCAACAGTCTAATCTAGGTTAATTGTGTTAGGTAAATAGATTAGGACATAGGTTAGTTTGTTTTTATTTCAATAAAACAAGCATAAAGTTGGTTGAGATTCTTTGTTTTGATGTTAGAATGTTGTTTCCTAACCCCTTGGTGACAAAATGAAAAGAATCAGCGCAAAAAACCCACAAAATGGTGCTATCCTAAGTTTTCCACAATGTAATATGAGTTGTGCTCTATGATTAAACGGTGCGCCTGGATCAATGACTGAGTAAACAACACTCAGATCTACGACCGACAGGTAATATTGGACCCCCCGACCATTCTACCTTTAACGGAGGGGGGGGGGGAGTCTGAGTTAGTGGTATTCTCCGGTGGGCCCCATCCTAACATGGCGTGTTTGTGCTAAATCGAACCCCCCTTTCTCCAAACCAGTTACTGCCTACCCCCCTTCGAGTAAACCTCCATATCAGTTTCCCATACCACCGCCACCTTAGTAGACACCTCCACGACCACAACAAAGATACAAGTTTCGTTGAACAATGTCCATACTCAACTGAAGCTGGAGAAGGTGTCATCTTTGGCAAAGGATAAAAAAATTAAGTCCCTGGAAGAATTGGTGCTCAAAATTGGGTATGATCCGACCAATGTCAAAGCAGCAGAAGAGCTGATAAAAAAGAAGAATGTTGACATAACTTCTCTAAGGAAACAATTGAAAATATCTTCTACTAAAAATCCACAGGCTAAAGAGATGGCCAAGACTGAAGGCTAGAAAGAGGAGATGTTGAAGTTGATCATGGAGCAGAGTGCTCAAATTAAAGAAATGGAAGCCAAGATGAACAAGCTAGTCAAGGAGAAGGAGAAGAATGTATCAATGGCAGCCATACCATTGAATGCAGTCCCGATCACAGGAGTCAGTAAAACAACAACAACATCAACTACCACAGGGGAAATTCCAGCAGCAACATCAGTGACAGCTCCATATGTAGCAGACCAATTGGCAAAAGCGATGGAAGATATGACTCTACAAGGGGCATAAATCAGAAAACTACAAGAAGAGATTCAAAATCTCCAAAAGATAAATTCCACATTCCAGGCCAGCTAAAACACTGAGAGGCATAAGTCAGACAAACTCAAACAGGAACTGCAACAGCTGTAGAAAGAAACAATCATGGCTAAGAATCTGTCAGAGGCTAAAGAAAATGCTTGGATGGACATTTGTCAATCAGTGACAGAGATTTGGCCCCTGATACAAATCATGTTTGAACAACATGATCTAGTGGAGAGAGCCAAATAGACCATCGACAAGATAAAGGGAGAATTGGGAGAAATGCCTACAGAGGCCAATGAGATAATCAAATTCTTAAATTCTAAATCAAAAGAAGAGCTGGAAGCCCCGCAAATTGAGGATAGGATGAAACAATTCTTGAAGTTAAGAGAGTCTTGACCAAGAGGGGACTAATGTTGCAACTTAAGGAGAGAGTTCATGCAAGGGATGTCGCGGTACAAAGGTTTTTCAGTAAGACTGACTCTTTGCAGAAGAAAGGTCTCCCAAGTTTATTTGTGATCAATAATACATTGATTACTCTCTCAGATTATAAACATAATATTCTCATAGTGGCGAAGGATAGGTCCAAGTTCACAGGCATAAAAGGCAACATCACAGACAAAGAATTCTTGGAAACTCTGAGATTAGACCCGAGTATTCAACAAGAGATAAAGTATATTTTCATCACCAAACCCACCTTCACTAAGCACACAGAGACGGATGAGGTGTACCGAAGGCTGCTCAAAGTCAACATCCCCAGTCAACAGAGATGGGACGACCTATGTGACTTGATCGACTAGAAGATTATGTGGATGTACAAATCAGCACGCAAAGCATTCAAAGTCAAGTTGATGACTCACCAACAACATTTCCGAAATCTGCTCAAAGAATCTGACAGATCATTAGTAGTTCTTACAATTCTGTATTTTGTTATCTAGTTAGTTAGATTAAGATTCTACCACGTCCTGATCATTAATGACGTGATCAATTGTAATTTTTCTTATAAATACTTCAAACTTCGAAGTATTGAGGGTTGATCTTTACGCCCAAGCAAGCTGTAAACTGTAATCTTTTTGAAGAGATATACCAGTAATAAAAAGGGACGAATCACATGATTCCTACGTGTTTTATGTTGGTGATGTTTACTCCTCTTCGTTGAATGGTTTATCTTACTTCGTTCTGATCTTGTTTTCTATATCTCATCATTTAAAAGAAGTTAAAGTTGCAGAATTTATCTTCGTATACTCTATTTCTGGATTTTAAATATCTAAGTGTTTATCTTCTAATGTTGTGATAAAGAAATTCTTCAATGCTTCTTTGTTGTAGTTGATCATCTCATCTATTTCTGCTATCCATTATTTTAAATTCTCAAGGATCCAACATTGGCATTATCGTGCCTTGTGAAGAGACCTAATAAATTATGTTCTCAGATCTCAAACCTTAACAAAGATCCCATATCCAAATGGATGTGTAAGCAATATTTCAGCCATTTTATAAAACAAAACAACACAGTCCCATTTATTTAACTATCCTAATATCTGAAACCTGAAACATATCTAAATCTTACGGAGAGATCCCTCTCTGAAACTGGCAGGGCTAGATCCCAGTTTCAAAGTGGCTGGATAAAATTACCTTTGAAAAATTTCTTCTACCTCCCGACAACCTCTGGGAATTTACAGAGCGTTAACATAAATATAAACATATTGAACTTTTTGAACATTTAATATATGTTTATATGGCACTGGTTATAAAATAATGTAACCAACCCACCAAATTCGGGCGGGAACCAAAACTTTGTTATAACGGATTCATGTATATATATAGCAATAAATGCCACAGTGTTGGGGAAGGGTGAGGCCCGCAGGTTTGAACTCAGGACATCCTCCATAAAAACCCAAAACTTTAGCCAACAGACCACCAAATTTGGATATGTTAACTAACAACATTTAATTAGTTTTGTTCTATAATTAATTTTGGTTATAACAATGCCAATGTATTAGATCTGGTTTTTTCCTATATAAAATCAGTGCTCGACCTTCATACAACATGGAAGTGTGTGCTAAGACATTTTAGTTCATGCCTATTGCAGATTTATTCCTTGTTTTGTGTGCAATATGTGCTCCCATGTTAGATTTGTCTCGTTTTGCATGCTATTGAGTTCTTTGAGGGAAGCATAGAGTGTTTATACTTAGTTTTTTTTAGAATTTCGAGAGAAATATGATGGTGATGTCTATTTTGTGTAAAAATGCTATGCATGAAAATTCTTAGTCCAATTTGTCATGTATGAGACACACAGTCTCGTGATGCGTGCAAAAAGGGGTCTTTAAGCCCCTGTTCAAAACATAGTCAAGTTTATACTCATTTTTCTCAGAACTCCATGAGGATTTCAAAGGTAACATGTATTTATGAGATTAAGCGGCAGAATTGAAGAGTGAATTAAAATTTGGTATTGTAAGTCATCATTGTAAAAGAAACATATTTGAGATTAATTGAGCGGTCTCACTATTTGAAAAGGGACCCAGAGACATAGCCCAAGATGGGTGAAATTTGTCAACAAAATGTTTATGTGCCATTTGAATTATTGTTGATATTATTTTACTTCATTTCAACATTCTTATTTCTGCCAGTTATATTCATCAGTGTTATTGAAGTTTATGGATAAGCAAGACATTCACATGTTTATATATACTTAAGAACTAATTTTACATCTAAGGATTTTTGGATCAAGTTGGTATGAGAGAAGGTTGTAAACTTGCCTATCATTAGAAGGAAAGTTGGTATCAGAGTTAGTTTTGACTTGTATTTGCAAGTGAATGCTTACGAGGTCCAAATTTAAGTGAGGTGAAGGCAAGATTGCAAGTTATAATCTTGAAATTGGTTCAAGGAGCTCCACTTGAAGAGGAGAAATGGCTTCTGTTAACACTCTATAAATTTCCTAGAGGTTGACAATAGAAGAAATCTACAAAAGGTAACTTTATCCAACCGCTTTTGAAGCTGGGATCTAGCCCTTCCAACTTCAGAGAGGGATCTCTCTATATAATTTAGCTATGTTTCCAATTTTAAATATTAGGCTAGGTAAAGAAATAGGTTGGTTTTGTTGTCAAAGTATTTTTTCGAATTGGTTGAGACAGTCTACTCATCCATTGGGCTATGGGGTCTGTGTTTTAATAAAATATGAAATCCGAACCAGAAACGCAAAGGAAAACTTTCACAGGGCGAGATAATATAATCACTGGATTTTTTAATAGCATAAATGATGAATAGAAAAAAAGATGAGAAAGATAATTTCAACAAAGAAGCAGTTAATAATTTCTTTATTGAAAACACTAGAAGATAAAACACTAAGATCTTTCGAGTCAGAAACAGGGTATATGAGATAAATCTTGCAACATTCGCTACTCTTAAAGATTAGATTTCAGAAAACAGTATGATAACGAAGCGAGAATAACATTCAACTTAGAGAGAAAAACATCACCAGTGAATACACGCAAGAATCCTGTAAAAGTGCCTCCTTTTTATTAATGGAAAGATCTCTTCAAAAATATTATAGTCTGATAGCGTCAGGGTGTGAAGAACAACAACCCCCAATACTTCGAAAGATGAAGTATTTATAACTCAAATTACAAAAGATCCTGTCATTAATGATCAGGATGTGTTAAATCTATTTTTAGCCTAACTGACTTAACAAATTCCCTAAATCTAGGAAATGCTTGATGATGTGGTGTAACTGCACGCTGATTTTTGGGTGGACCATTGATGAAGCCTCTGCATGACCTCATTTGACTGGACAAATGACTGGACCGGGACAGCTCATCTGCTACTCGATCAGATCACAGAGTTCTTCCCATCGGAGATGACTGCGCACGTTGACTTTGAGTAGCCTTCGATACACTTCATCCATTTATGTGTACTTGGAAAAGGTAGGCTTGGTGAGGAAGATGTATCGAATTTCATGTTGGATACTGATGTCCCACTGAAGAGCGTCTATAAATGCCTTGCCGGTGATGCTCCCTTGAATTCCTGCAAACTTTGAGTTGTCCTTGGCCACATCGGCCAATCTCTTCTTGTAGTCTGGGAGTGTCATCAATTTATCATTGATTACCTTCAGACCAGGAAGACCTTTCTTCTGCAGAGCCTCAATATTACTGAAGAATATTTGTACCCCTAGGTCCATGGCTTGAACCTTTTCTTCCAGCTGAAGCATTAATCCTCTCTTGGTCAAAACTCTTTTGACCTCAAGGATGGTCTCTATTCTATCTTCAATTTTCAGCTCTTCCAGCTCTTCCCTGGTCTTAGAATTGAGGAACTTGATGATCTCGTTCGCCTGTGTTGGCATGTCTCCCAATTCTACTCTGATCTTCTCGATGGCCTGTTTGCTTCTCTGTACCAATTCATTCTACTCAAACATGATTTGGATCATGGGCCATATCTCGTTCATGGACTTAGTGATGTTTGTACATACACTCTCTATAACCTCAGCCAAAGTCTTTCCTGCTACTGTTTGCTTCCGGAGCCGTTGTAGCTCCTGTTTGAGCTGCTCTGTCACCTGCTTTTCCTTGGAGAGGCTGGTCTGGAAGGAAGATTTGAGTTCCTGAAGGTTCTCAATCTCCTTTTTTAGCCTGCTGATCTCTGTTTCCTGCAAGTTCATCTTTTCCATAGATTTGGCTAGGTCGGTTGTCTTCTCCTAGGATGTCAATGGAGTCGCAGATGGAACTTCTGTCACTGATGCTGTGCTCACTCCTGAAATTGGAATAGCACTCAATGGAATGTCTTCCATTGGATTCAGTTTCTCTTTCTCTTTTAACAACTTCTCCATCTCAGCTTCCATCTCCTTAATTTGTGCGTTCTGCTCCATGAGTAGCTTTAGCATTTCATCCTTCTCTCCTTCTTTCTCTGCTATCTCCTTAGCCTTCGAATCCTCTGTGGGCGAGAGATTCAGTTGTTTCCTCAACGAGGTTATGTCATCATTCTTCTTCTTTATCATTTCCTCAGTTTCTTTCACGTTTGAAGGATCATAACCAATCTTGAGGACCAACTCCTCCAAAGTTTTGATCCTATTGTCCTTTGCAAAGGACGATATCTTCTCTATCTTGAGTTGTGCTTGAACATTGTTCAGGGACACCTGCATCTTGGATGCAGAAGTGGAAGCATGCGCCAACGTATAGAAAACCATTTCCCCTGTCATAGAAAACCAATGTATCAATTGGAGGTAAAAGTCATAGTAAGGGGCTTGCCACGAGCGAATGGGGGGGTAGGACTGACAGCAGTTATGGGACGTGACTGTTTCGGGAAAGGTGGATGATGACGTCTATAGGTGATGGAGGTCTGTCAGACAACAGGAGATGATGGGACTCGGGGCCATTAGATTGTTGCCACGTATAAAGAGGGCCCATTGGAGGAAAGATACCATTCCGGACCC